>PVJO010008557.1:0-74585 GCA_004026905.1 Hystrix cristata | reverse complement strand
TTTATTCATTTCAGTTGCCCATTTTTGGATTGGGTCTTTAAATTTAGGAGGTTTAATTTTTTTGAGTTCTTTGTATATTCTAGATGTTAGACCTTTGTCTGATGGATAGCTAGCAAAAATTTTTTCCCAGTCTGTGGGTTTTCGCCCTACTCTTTTGGTGATTTCTTTTGCTGTGCAAAAACTTTTCAATAGCATGTTGACCAAAACTTTTTAATGAATAAGAGAAACATATCTTTTGCGTCTTCACCTTCAAGACCCAAAGAGATGCCATAGTGGAAAGATATGAGGGACATCTGCTGCTCATAAGGAAGCGTGTGCTTAACTTTACAACTCTCTGGCAAAGAACACATTGAGGTCCTGGGCTAGTTTCTACTGAAAATCATTAATGTGTCAGTACCCATTAAAAATACTTAATTTACACCCAGTCTTGATAAAGGAGCTACAAAACACCACAAGAAACCTGTTTAAGAAATTACAACTTGGCAAGCTAAAAAAAGGCTTAACATTTTCTTTCAGTGGAGAGAAAAAGGCATTCAACAAATTAACTTCAGCTGGCCTTCCGTTTCGCTCACACTCCTACACTGACACAGGCGAGCTCGGCTTCCGCCGAGTACCTTCTGTGCGCGCCACCCGTACAGACGCGGGGTTGCGGGGTGGGGACAGGCCCGGGGTCCTGCCTTGGGCTATCTTGGGATCCAAATTCCTGGTGCCCCGTGAGGTTCCTCCAGGTATCAGTGGATTTTCTCAAGCTTTGGTTCCTTGTAAGCAAAACAAGCCAGCATTGTTGTAATGAATGAAGAACATCTTTTATGAGTTCCCAGTTCATCCAAACAGGAGTTGCGAGACACCCAGAGGTGCGCGACCCAACACTTGTGCTACTGGCAGTGCTGTCTTAGTGCTGCCCGGAAACTGGGTCAGTAGCGTGTACTAGTGGTAGTAGCCCTAATGGTCATTTTGTGTTCTTGCCGTCAGAAGAATGAGAGTTTGAGGAGCTATGTTTAATTTTATATAAATGGCATTTTAAGCTCAAATTTAGTGGGATTCTATTATTTTTTGACTCTGGATTCGTGAATTTCTCCTTAATATCAGTAGCAATTACATTTCTAGAAAGAACTCAGATTTAATAAACTAGAATCAACATGTTTTTCACCATGTTTGAATCGGTGGTAGGTTTACCAGAGTCTATCACACCTTTAAGATGAATCCCGTGTATTCTATTTGTGTACAGAATTCTAAGCATAATCCAGGGTTGAAAGCCTCCGTTTTGGCAAGTCAAATGGGAAACAGCCATGTGCTCTGAGCGCAAGATTTCACAGAAAGCCAGGCGGTGGCTCAGACTCCTGTCAGCAGTGTGCTCTGGGAGAGATGGATGCAGACAGGAAGATTGCTGGAGTATTTGTCCTCTGTTACTTCCCCTGCTTCTCTGCTCCTACAAGTAATGGAAGAGTTGCCAAAGGGTAGGACAGGGACAGAACTGGCCTCTAGGTGGTGCCTGAAAGCAGTTTAGGGATGGCTGGCACCTTTCTGGGTGGCAAGGGTATTGAGGGCACCTCTTCCTGCACCTGCTGGCTCCCGGGGCAATTCTCCAACAGAGCTGTTCTACAGTCTCTGCAGGCGGCTCGGGGGGGGGGGCTTCTAATATATTCCCCCCTTCATACATTCCTGTGCCTGTACTTCTCTATTCCATTTAGCTTATGTCAATAAATCATCACTGTTTAAACTCAACAGACAAGAAGGAGAAACACACTCATGCGAAGAGCTTTTGTCAATCAAATTCTTTCACGAAGGACTCAGAAATATGCACCTGAGCCTCCCTCAGTCTCCCACTTACCCGGCACTGTCCTGTCCAGATTGAGCAGGCCGGCCCTGCAGGAGCTAAGATTTTGTCTGCTTGCATAGTAGAGTGTTTCCCAAGGGAATACCTTATCTTTGTAATTTTTTTTGATAAAGTCTGTTAAAAAGGTATTATATTTGATACCAAGTTACATTTGATACCAAGTAAGAATCTGTAATTCTTGTCGAAATACTAGCCATTAGTAAAAACAATGACATCCCATTTCCCTGTCAAATGTATGAATCCATATAAATCTATCACATATAATTTTCACTGAAAAGGGAAGCTTTAGCATAAAATGAATCTAGATGCACATTTTGACATATTTTTTTTTATTAAATATGTAAAAAGATCAACGCAAGTCAAGTTATTCACATATTCAGACAAAAAACTATTCTACCATGCGACAATAGGTGGGTAATGTAAAGTGAATGTGATACATCTGGATAAGACTTTTTCATCTATTATGTCATTACTTATCTATATTTATAATTAACAATACATATGTTTACATTCCTTTCAGTTTACATTTAATATATAACAAAAGCTTTATGGTGTACTATTTAGTAAAAGTAATCTGAATGCATATTAAACCATAACGGAATAATGGAAATACTCACCAGGAAAGGGAGGAATTCTTGGTTCCCTTCTGGAGTTTACTTCTCTTGGGTCAATAGGGTGTTTGTCTTTTTTTTTTCTTCCTGCTTTTCTGCTTAGAATGAACATGAGCTTTCTCTTGCCCCCTGCTTCGATCACTTCCAATCTGACAGAGGCAATGGAAGTGCTATAACCAGCCAACAGTGGGTGTGAAGTGACACTAAGAAAGAAATCTTCCTGAGGGGGAGGAGCTGGGCACACAGCCAGGGTTACCTGTCCACCCAGCACAATGACGTGTGCCTGGGGGTTGGGCACAGAGGGACACCTGCTCTGAATACTAAGATGAGAGCATCACGGGGTCCCACCACCCAGGGAGTGAGTGGTGGTTATACACAGGCAGGGCTCGCTGACTCTGAAACATAGGTGTTAAGAGTCCCCAAAGCATCCATGACATTATCTGGGGTGCAGCCCAACTGAAGATCCTTAGGATGGGAACAGAAAGAGGCATTCATAGCTCTTCTCTAAATGAATGGTCTGCCCCAGTCAGTGAAAGGAGACTGGAATATGGTGCTGGGGAGAGCTCTCTGCTGACGTGTCTCTATCTTAAAGGCTGGGGAGTTGGACAGGAACAAAGTGGTTCCAGCAAGAGTCATCTGTGAGGTGTAGGGAAATTACACAGTATCAAATGGTTTTGGAGAAGGTGGGATCGTGACTCCCGTCCACCATGACAGGAGTGTGGTCGTGGGCCACCTGGCACTGGGTATTACTGAGATGTCCAGGGCAGATGAAGAATGTCCTAGGAACCACAGAAAGTATCTGCAAGTAGTTATTTATTATGCCTCTTTACAAGAGCTATTTTTACAGTCAGTGAGTACAACAGGTTGAGGGGGCAGTACACCGTTAAGCATGATGTTGCACATAGCACAACCACTACCTGTAATCAGGTGTGGGAGGATGTCACTGCTGGGAGCCAGGCTTTCTAGCCCGAGAAATGAGCTGCCGCTATAGTGCAGAGTGAGCAGGAGAGAGAGACGAAAGGGAAACCAAACACCATGGAACATCTGTCCAATTCTGCACAGTGTGTTGTAATAATCTCAAAAATACAAGCCATCTTTTCCACATATAACTCAATAAATACCACTTTGCTGCAAAAGATTTATTTCGGAAAGACTTCTTTTGGTGCAAAGCTTCAATGCTAGAATTTAGAATTATTTCATCAATAAAGAAATTTCAAAGTTTTATGACACATTATTCAGAAATTTAAGTTTTTCAGTTAAGTGGGGAGTGGGGTGGGCACACTGGTTTCTTGTTTTTGTTGCACCTGCTAATAAAGTTAATCTAAAGTTAGAAACCAAGTGAAATGAATGATCCAGGAAGGGAGACCATCCGTCAAAGGAGGGGGAAAAAAAGAGGTAAAGATTTGGAAAGAGACTAAGAAAATGTGCAAATATTAGTTAAAAAAATAAGGAATGCTTTTAAATTCATTAATGTTTCCTCTGTTTATGAATTGCCATGGTTTAGCAAATGTCAATGACAATGAGGGCCCATGCATTAAAGGGGAAATTCCTCATTCCAGAAAACACCGGCAGTCACGGGTTGACTGCAGAACTATGATTCTCCCTTGGAACTATGCTCCTCTGATGAGGTCTTCACTTCCAGCCTTTCAGCCGGTGTGCAACCCAATGCAGAGCCCTGGAGCTCAGGCTGCACACCCTGAAGGTAACTTCAGGAGGAACCCCCTAGTGTGAATGACAGGATCTGGGCTGAAACCCACATAAGGAGGAAAAGGGATGAGGCAGGAAGATCTGCACCTACCAAGACCCCCTTTAGACTGCAGATGATAATTTGGGGAGAGTGGCTGCCCACCAAAGCGGACCCTGAGAAAGAAAATAACAGGAGAAGCTGGGAATTGGGGAGGGGGTGGGAGGGCAGGAGCACGCGGAGAGAGGGCAGGGCAAAGTTGAGATGGTGTTTTCCTTGAGCGATGTCTTTCAAAGCAATATACTGCATACTGCATGGCTGTCTGACATGCCGCTCTATGAACACTGCTGGCGGGCCTTCAAGTCCTAGTTTGGAATCAGTTTTTTTCCCTTTATTGTTGTGAGCAGAGGAAGAAACTGACCCTATGTTTTCCCCAACACAAGTCACTGTCATTATGGCTTTCATATCAAGTTATCTGTTTCCCTTTGTTCCAATTATTTGACCAAATTTATGTTCAAAAGTTAGACTTGCAAACATCAAAGCACCACAAATGCATGTGACATCTAGTGACACTGGGCTGAGAAATGCCAATATAAATACCATATATCAAATTACCATTGTTTCACACCAGGATAAAAAGGGGCGGTGGTGGTGGTGGTGGTGGTGGTGGTGGTGGTGGTGGTGATGATGGTAGTTTTAGGGCAGGGAAGAGTTGTTCTGGAAAGAAATGAGGAAAAGAGCAGAACCAATCTCGAGCAGCCAAGTGTGAAGTTGAAGGTATGAGACCCTATGATCTCTCAGCTAGGCGGCCAGGATGGCCGTCTGCTAATGCATCTTGGCAAAGGAAATGGGAACCAAGTGCAGTGGCTGGCATATGCAACGGTGCGTTGATGGTAACCGCAGATTGGGAACAACTGGTTTCTCTTGAGCTCGAGGCCACACATTCCAATTCTCCAGAAGCAAAGTTCCCATGCACAATGGAAGTGTCATGAGCTGCTCAGACGGTTCAGTACTCTTCTTGCTGCTGGGGCTGCTGGTCATGGGCCTGCTCCTCTGCTTCCGGCTCTTCTGTGTGGCCCTCCTGTGGGGTGGAGAAGTTGTTTCAGCTGAAAATAACTTACTGTGCCTGAGGCCCCACCGGGTCCCAGGCCATAATCTCTGCACAGCACGGTGCCACCGGGCTGTAGAGATACCAAGCTCAGGCACAGCTCATCAAGCATCATGCTCCTAGCCAACACACACGCAGACACACCTTTGCATCCCTGTGCCATCGAAGAACAAGGTTCTGGAAGGCACGGCCATCAGCTTTAAGTTCCAAACGTCTCTCCCAACTGTGCTGGAAGGAAATCTTAGAACATAACACATACTTTCCTAGCCTCTGTAAGAGAGTAACCGAACACAGCAACTCCACAGCATCACAGTAATGCTGAATGAGCTGGCAGGGACATAGTATAGGACCCCAGGCCTCTGCGATGTGTCGCAGGGTTGCCCTACACTAACAGCCCAGGATGCAGTGCCCCTGATCCAATTCCCACCTCCTCCTGTCAGTCCTCTTGCTTGCCCATGTGTCTGCCTGAAGCACGCCCTTTGTTACAATTTGTCACTGATGTGGATTTAAGACACCAGAGAAGCAACCTGTTAAGAGTTTCTGAGGGGAAGGAAAGGATAGAGCCTTTGTTTCATGGGCTGCCTTAGTACGGAGGTCTTCTCATCAGTCAGTGCAGGAGCTTTGGCTCCAGGACTTGGGGGCATACGTGTGGGGTGCTTCAGGCCCTGTTTGCTTGCTTTCCGCTGACTGTGAACCAGGGAAGTGAGGTGTTCTGCTGCTTGGCTCCCATGTCCTATTTATTCACCTGCCTGATCCAGTGAAGATCAGCATGAACATCAACTTAGTCAGAGCTGCAAATTATTCTACTTTTTGACCTCACAAGGAATAATCAGCTCTTTATTATGTGATCAGAAGGAGCGAGGCCAATCAATAATAGCTGACTGCCACCTCAATACTGGCACAGGGCTTTGGGATGCAGTCCGGCACATACAGAATTGCGTGGGTCCCCGTGCACTTGGCACACCGACACCGAAACCTGTTCCCTTCCTATCCGACGCCCACTCCCTGAAGCCCAGGGCAGACCTGTGGAGATTCATTTCAAATACATTACGATCATCTCCCCAGATCCCTAAGCCAGAGTAACAACATCTCTCCCTTCTGCGGCAGTCTGCTCTTCCTGTGCTATAAAACTCTGACCCTGAATCTTGTTTGTCTTGAACCTCTGGCCACGTCCACGGGTTAGGTGCCTGGACTCTGGAGTGCACACCCCAGGTTCCTCTGTTTACCAGACCAAGACTCTGGGCATGCAGTGTCACTGCTCTGCATGTCAGTTTTCTTGTCTGTAAAGTGGGGGGGACAATAAAGAGTCCCCATGTAACAGTTTCACTGATTAATGAACCAGTGGATTCACTGAATACAGCAGAGAACTTAATGAGTTAAAGTTAGCAAAGTGCCTAGAAGGCTGTTTGGTACATAATATTTTAAATGTGAACTGTGATCATGATTTCTTATAGGGAGAACTCTCAGGAATTTATTCTAGAAGTACAAATAATTTTTTTTTTTTAAAAGCAACCCTTTCTGTAGAAAGTGACACTGTACTAAAGGCGTGGTATCAAGTGTAGCATGTTTCTTTCCTGGCTCCATCCCAATGGGCTCGTTATTTGGTAAATGCGAACTTTCCCCATGTCCATGGCCACATCCTGTTACCCAGGACTGCCCAGGACTGCTCTATTCTGGAAGTTAAGGCCCAATAACCTACTCGCTGACCAACTCCTGCTGTCTTTCTGACCCTCAAAATCCTTCACTCCTTATTGCAGATGCTTTCTGACCTCAGGGAGCAGAGTCCCGAAGAGTCTGTAGTGCCACATGGTCCCCGGGCTGAGCTCCTGGGAGCCTCCTTGGCCACTGGCTTTGCCCACTGCTCGGCACACATGAAGGTGGGTGGGCCTCTCAGTGGACGGTGGCACGCTCGCAGGGACTAGGTGAGTACCCTGTCCCGAGGAAGCACTGGCCTCTGTGCTCCTGCGAGGGAACGAAGGAAACTAATGCGCGCAGGACTGAACTCCAGTGTCTGTTCTGCTATGAGCTCCCACACTGCAACTCCCTGAAGCCAATCTCCTGTCTTCATCCCCACATGAATGGCTCCTTTGAGCTTTGCACCCCACATTCTCTCTTCTGTTGGAGGGTGCACCGTGTTCCTCCCAGGTGGCCGCACGGCTCCCTCTCCAATTGGGCTCCGATACCCCCGGAGGGGCTGGGAATGTTGCTTTACTCATCCTAACTCTTCAGTCTACTGTGGTGTCTTCCTTACTGTACTGATCAAACTTCAGCTGATGTGAAGTATACTTTTCTTACATAATTGTTTTTGTGCATGTTAAAGTACTGAAAGGAAGGTCTCAGGAATGAGATTCTGTTTTACATTTACAGAAAATTCTGTCACAGCTGGGAGTCAAGTGTGGAATAGTGGAGTCAACCCAGAACTGAAAGTCGGGAGAATTGAATTCAAGTAACAGTTTAGCCTCTAACAAGCTGCAGGACCAGGAACCACTAAATGAGGCCCTCCTCAGGCTTCCTTTCCAAACATGTTGAACAAGAAGGTAGGTTTGTAGCTCTTTTCCATGGCTCTGTGGTCTCCATCTGGCCAAGGGTAGCTCCCCACGTGCACTGGGTTGAAGTAGTGGGCGCAGGAAACTAATGGTGATGTTGGAGCAGACTCCAGACCATGCTTATGGGACTAATGCACAGGATGCGAGTTAAGGCAGCCAGAGACTGGGGCAGCACACGCCGTCATTCTGAGATGTCACACACCAGTCCTTACAATGCTATTGTGAGTTCCCAGAAAAACAAAACAAAAAGCAAAAAGATACTCTTCTTATGCCCCATATGAGAATGAAGAATTTAAAAACCTACCTGAAAAGTAGGAGGCCAGGCAAAACTGAAGCTAAATGTGGGACTAATATACTGCAGGGCCATCTACTGAATTCTAACATTTCCATATCAACCCCTTACATCTCTCTGCTTAGCTCTGAGTATTTTTAGACTTTTTTGCTATTATAACTGTTAGAAAGAGAAGCAAGTTGGAAGAGGGTACTGAAAAAGAGTTTTGATCATCATGGGTGGAAAACAAGGGCAAAGAAGGGAGGAGGGCTCCCATAGAAGTGTGCTGGCTCCCACATGGAGTGGGTGGCTGTTCTTCCCTCTTTGCTTTGTTCGTGCAGTTTCCTTCTGCCTGAAAAACTCTCTCCCTACCCTAGCTCTGTAGCTGCTGATATTCTTGGTCATCCTCAACATCCAATGCAGACGCCATCTTCTCTGTGACAGCTCTGCCTGGCACCCCCAGGCGATTTCTATGTGCTCCCACACAAGTTTATTTATGTCTCTGCTGTCGCATTTCTCATAATCTGACAGTCTCCATCCAGTTACTCGTGTCCCTGGCTGTCTCTCTCATTTGGACTGCGAGTGCTCCTGATGGAGGGGTTGTGCTTTTTTCTGTATGCCCAGTACTTCAAACACTCCAACGACAGAAACATGCCTGTAATCAAAAAGCACTGAGGAGAAAGGAAATCTTTTTGTTTCTTTTCCCCAGTACAGTATTGAGTACTAAACCCAGGGCCTTCACACTAAACTACATCCCCAGCTATTTTTATTTTTTATTTTGAGGCAGGATCTTGCCAAGTCACCCAGGCTGGGTTTGAACTTGTGATCCTCCATCCTCAGCCTCCCAAGGTGCTGGGATTACAGCAATGCACCACCACACCCAGCTGAAAGAAAATCTTTAGGTTATTTTAATAGTGGCTCCCATGACAGTACCGCAGGAAACAAGCACCTGTTTATTAGCTAGTGTACTGCAAGTGTCAGACTCCAGAGGGGAGCAGGTAGCCAGTGACTAAGCCCAGACACCCGTGGCCCCAAGTATGAAGAGATAACGAGAGAGAGAGTCGCTGGGTAGCCAGCTGGCGATTTGCTCTGGAAACGTCCATTAGGTCTCTACACCTGACCTGTTGCCTTCATTACTCAAATCTCCTGGTTGGATTTTTACATCTTCCAAGCGTCATAGTCTGTGATTGCTTGACTCTAATAATCAGAGACCAAGAGACAAGTCACTACCAAATAAAAGTGTAAATTAGGACTTAAGGGAACTAATCCTTCCCACCAAAAAGCTGTACCTGAAAAGTCAACCCATGTTCATCTAGTCTAAATGAAGGGCACACACAGTAATCCAGTGTTTGATTCTTCAGCAACTCTCCTGCCTCCAGGAGGGCTCTGGGAAAGGCAGACAAGCGGAAATCTGCCATCTCTGATCTCTATGCACAGTTAGACCAGCAGCATCATGAATGAAGTACTGACGTTTCTTCCTGGACGCCACCCACGCACACCTGTGCATACGTGCGAGAATGGCTGGCCGTGGTGGGCAGCGAGGTGGTGTCGGCATGTGTGTGGTGGTGATGGGAACGGGAGAACACTACCGAGTACAGCCATGAAGGCAGAGCTCCCTGGAGGCACACCCGGGAGGCAAGAGTGCTCGGCCCGGCCGAGGCCGGCCTGTCTAGCCTCAGCCAGGAACGCCGCAGCTCAGGTCAGCTGCAAGATCTAGCACAGAATCAGAAGGTTCTCCTGCTGCTGGAAGCCAGGGCCAGGAAGATGACGCAAGCCTCACGGCTGGCCTCCTGCCAGCTCCCGGTCATCGGACAGCAGCTCTGCACGGTCGGTCTCCTGGTGCTGTGCAGGCCTCATCCCATTTAGTCTCAAACAGGCTCGCAAGGCAGTAACCATAACTGATCTCGTGCTTGACAGCCTACAAAGCATCCTGCACATACGGAACGTTACGTACATGCCACTTACAGTCACAGACACACCGCTCAACAGCCTCCGGCCACTTCTGTCAGAACCGAAAATACCAAGAACTGTGTTTTGTGACGCCATCTCAGCCTCAGGGGACCTAACCAGGCAGATTCCCAGCACTTCGGTCTACATTCTGAGCTACTGGTAACCGAGAAAGAAATTTCAGAAACAATATTGGGGAGTTGATGAAAGTGGTGGGAAGCTCCCAAACGCCAGACACACTGCCTTACAGCTTAAGCAAATTTCATTGCTGGGATTTTAAGTCACAAATGGAGTAAACGCTGTCTGTTACGCCAATGCAGTAAGACAAAGTGAACCTGCAGGTGGCTTGTTACATTCCGTGGAAATAACAACAGACGTGTGACCGCACCACAGCACCCTCTGAGCATCCACAGGCCTTCAGATCAGAGCCCCAAACACTTCCACCAGCTTCGAGTCGGCACACAGGGGTGCTTCAAACCCCAGGCCCTGGTCTCTGGCCCCACAGTTCGGCTGGATGGAAGGAGGCACTCTACTAGTTCTCACTTCTGCCTCTGGGTGCCGGGCCTCTCCCTCCTGGCACAGGCAGACTGGGGCGACCACCAGCCCCCATGTCTGTGATTTGTCCCCTCTCTCCCCCCTTGCCTCACTGTTCCTCCATGCTCTGCACATCTGCTTTGTATCGCCCCGACAGGGCCACCTCCCGGCGTATTCTCTCATGAGCAGCAGCTCTGGTGACGGGTCCTCCTCACAGCAGAGGCCTCGAGAAGTATTTTCAACAAAAGCTGCCTCATGGTTCTGGCCTTCCTGGCAATGAGTTACCAAGACAACAGCTAGGAGATAAGAATGGAAGGCCGGGGGGCTTACCGGGATGGAAAAAGTGTCTAGATTATTTTGTTCTTTAACCACACTGTGATCTTCCACGAAGAATCCTTACACAAATTCTCACTGCTCCTTCGCTCGGAGCTGAGAACCCCTTGGGATCTGGCCACACAAGAGCGTTTCTCTTCATCTGTCTCTTCCTGATTAGCTTAGAGATGTATGCCACACAGGCGGGGATCAGCATATCACAGTGATGCGCTCTCCTCTGGGGCCGTCCAAGTGCACCGGCTGAGGCCCCAGGGAAGCGCTCCGACAAGAGGGTTCTGCGTACTTACGTGTTCTTCTGAAGCATACAGCACTTCCATTAGTCGCTGCACAAGGTCATCATTTTCCTGCCCATGCTCTTGGCAGAGCAGCTCAATCTCTCTCAGCTTCCCGAAGTAGAAATCCCTTTCCTTTTCCACGCCTTCGAGGGCAAGCTTTAATGAATGTACCTATAAGAGGGTGAGGGTGGAGATGAACGCTCTGATCTGGGTGTTTGTGTGTTCCCTCCTCCCCCATTCCTAAACCCAACGGGATGGCATGAGGAGGCAGGGCTGCTGGGGGTGACCAGGTCCTGAGAGAGCAGCCTCAAGAATGAGATTAGTGTCCTGATAAAAGAAGCCAAGACAGCTCGTTCCTGTTCCAGCACAGTGAGAAGGCAGCACTCAAGAGGAACAGACTCTCACTGGACTCTGGAACTGCTGATGCCTCCGTCTTCAACGTCTCAAACTTCCAGGGAAAGAAATTTGTTGTTTATAAGCCACCCCGCTTATGGTATTTTGTTATGGCAGCCCGAACTGACCGTTTTCTGCAGGGAAAGGAGAAGAGAATGGGAGGAAGGAGGACAGACGACAGAAGGGGTTCTAAGTGTGGTTATTGTGAGGGCCCTTCCCTTAGCACCCTGGCACTAAGAGCTACCTTAATTTTAGATCCCTTCAAAAAATGACACTGAAACAAAATGGACATATGCTCTCCACTAAGAAATTAGGTCTTGGAGCACAAGGAAAATTGAGCAAGAGTGAAAGCTAGCTGGGTGGATCTGTCTGCACTTCTCTAGTTCTGGCTCTGGTTGCATCACTGGAAAGGTGTGAAGGTATGGAAGCTCTACTTCCTTGCTCAAATCGCTCTCATTTCCTGGTTCCCTCTTGATGCTGGTTCAGGGATCTTCCAGCACTACGTAGTGTCTCACACTGTTTACATTGTGCCAGCGATGGTAAGGCACTAACAATGTAGTCTGGACCCACAATGCCTGCTGCTGAAGAAACTCTGAGGCGGGTGTGGACAGGCTGGCTTCAAACCTCATGCAGCCACGCTCCTGGGAGTACGGCAGCTACACACAGGCTCAAACGTTCACCCTGTGCCTGGTCCCTGAGAATCCATTCTTTGTAATACTTTGTTCATTTATATTTATGTATACTCTTTGGGAAATAAATTAAGTCCTTAGGGTCTTCCTTAGGTGAAATCTCTCTTCTAGCATATTAAAAATCACCCTTCACAGAGTTGTCAACAATTACATTTGGGCTGTAAAATTTCCTTCTTTCATAAGTCTGGGCCTTTGCATGTGCTATTTATCTGTCAGGAATCACTGCTTCATTCAAACATACACAGAGCAGCTTCTGTCTGCTTGTTGTGTACCTGGCAGGCTCAGATCCACCCTGGAAGACTTGGGAATAGGGCCTTTCAGTGTTACCCTCACTAATGCACTCACGTAGCTAAGGGATGGAGGGCCAGTTTGCCAATTCTTTTAACTCTTATTTCTGTTAATACTAGACCTTGGACATATGCAAAGATTGAAGGCAACCAGCTTGAGTTTCACAGAAAAGAAAACTTTCATTCTAGAAATCCTTTCCTGCTTTAAACAAACAAGCCCCTGCTTTGCACTCAGCCACAGAATCCCTGTCAGCCTTGTGCTGGCGCCACCAGATGGATCTGTGCTAACAGAGGTGCCACCATTTGCTAGCTTACGCCAACCAAGCAACACAGGCAACTCAAGAAACCTAGAGTTGTTTGCATCCTGAGTGATTTGGTTTGCACAGTGAGCAAACAGCTGAGGCTTCTTATAAATACGTACTCAGCCCAGTCGAGGTTTGGTGGTTTTCCAGGTATGTTAGGTAAGAGGTGCTCAGCTATAAACATTCCCTAGTAAAAACTGTCAGCGGCTAGATGATATGATGAAAGATCAACTGGCAAATTAAATTCCATTTTCATGGTCTCTTTACAAAGACGGATACCAGATGCATCCCTCACATGTCATCGCAGATGTCTGAGTGATGGAGGAGGTGCTGGAGATGCACCTTTGGGAATGGTCAAGGGCCAGGGCTCCGGGGGCGAAGTTCCCTTTTCACAGTTCTCTGAACTCCTCTCAACGTGTCCACAGATTGCTGGTCCTCCCAGGGCTTGCTGTCCCAGTGCCAGCCACAGTCTCTGCCCAGGCCACCCAATGCCCTCCTTACCTCCACCCGCAGTCCTTGAGCCCAGCAGTGACTCCAACGAACTTCCTGTTGGCTAACACACTGCCCAGGAACCATCATTAATTATTCTCTGTCTTATCCTCCCCTGCAGCTTTTGATTCATTTCTATCACTGGAATTGTGTAGCACAGTGTTACTTTTATAGTATATCATGGGACATTGTCTGAATAAAGGCATGAAGCCAAGCAAATGAAAATTCTTAAAGTTTACAGCACTTGTCACTTTCTCTATTACTACTATAATTCATGCTTCTCCCTAAGCATTTCCACTTGGCTCCTCTTGGTCCTGGCATTCTTATCTCCAACTCTGTGATGCCTGCGTGGCCGCCCATTAGCTTGGGGTGGGGAGGCCATTAGCCTGGGGAGGGCGCCTTGTGTAAGTGTCAAGGACAGGAGATGGAGGGAGCAGTCGCACATCACCAGGGAAACACACCTGCAGTAAGTGCTCAGTGAATATCCTGAATAAAGGCCTTCCAATGTAGGACGCATCTGAGCTTCTCCCTGACACGGAGTGGGTTGGGGGCAGGCACGCTCCTCCTCAGTGTGAAGGCATCGGGGGCAGGAAGGACAGGGGACCAGTCCTCTCTCTCCCTTGCTGTCTTCTCTAGAGTGGCATTTTGGATGGCAGGAGAGTGTAGCTGAGGCATTTTGGAGGTCTGGGGATGAGAGGGATGCCTCTTTGTATGATTTGGACAACTAATGAGAGCCAGTCCCCAGGAGACAAAGCAGACCAGCTGCTCTGGGCTGCAGGGGACAGAGGGGCGGGAAGGACCTCGGGGTTTCTACGTGGCCAGAATTTGGGCTGGAGAGCTAGAAACCTGCATGTGGAGAGAGAACTCAAGGAGGAGAGGAGTCCTGAAAAACGTGAGGTGATAATGACATCAAAAGAACCTGCGTTCCCTGGAAGAGAAGGGGTATAAATCCAAAGTATGATGGACCCATGCCTGGCTCTCTCTAGGTCCACGCCAGCCTGCTTGGAGCCTCAGGCGTGTGGCCCAAGGCTCATTATTGCTGCCTTTTCTCCGAGGGGAAGGCATTACCAGGAACTGACTCTGGGGGGCCAATGGAGGATCAGTAGGAAATCAAAGTTCTACTTGCCAGCTGACTTAAAAGTTTTACCCTTTTTCATTCATGTGATCAATAGTAAAGAAACACCCTTGTTAAGCAACTGCCTGCTTTTTAAACTAGATTCTTGATTACAAATATACAATTATCTCAGAAACTGTTTCCAGACTCTTGCTGGCTCATGGAGAAAAAGATTAATCACGGGGTCTGGTCCGGAGAGGGGCTGCAAACGCGTCAAGGGTGCGCATGCCATGGCGGAGGGGCTGGGATGAAAGACGCTGGCACAGCGGAGGAAGGCAGAGCTTCTGCAGAGGGCCCTGTGCCCCGCAGTATTTCACCAAACTATGTCTAATCTTAGGCATAATCAGCTATTGCTAGTGAAAAAGTGGATTTAAGCAGTTAATTGGGCATTTCAAAGCCAGTAGAGCTAGTTTACCATATTAAATCAGGAGGAAAGTTCTACTTAAAATACTGCTATAGCCTCTCAGATTCCCCCAGCTCTGGGTTCAGCACTCTTGGGCATCCAGCTTCTGCCACTGCGAGAAGGCTGGGCTTTTGTTTTGCTTGAAGAACAATTTCCTGTGTACAGCTGTTGTAGAAAAGGTCTGAGGGAGGGGAAGGTACCTCTTGCTATTATACTACTAGGATTAAGCATAGTCTGTCACATTAAAAAGGCTCAATAAATAGTTGCTGAAAGGAAGAAATGAAGGGAGGGAGGGAAAAAGGGAAGGAGGACCAGAGGGAGGAAGAAAAGGAGAGGGCGGAAAGGGAGGGAGAAGGAGACAGCCTTTAACGTTCTCTAGGTTGGCCAAAGTGGGGAGGTTAGACCACGTCTAGCCTGGAGCTCTGGAGGCCACTGAGGAAGTGAGGAGGAGGAGGGTGACATGCAGGCCTGCAGCACCGCTGAATCATCCACTCCGTCTTAACGTACAGCTTTAAGATTGTGACTATCACCTTTCACTCATTACAGGTTACTGACTTTATCTTCCTGACAATTCCTTTTTGTTTGTGCTCGAAACCACCGATTGTGCCTTCCCTTCCCTTTCTCAGCCAGGCCTGCAGGGGTCTGGCCTTCCTACCCCTTCCACATGTTGCTGCTCCCAGAGACACGGCTGGAGACACTCACCTGCTCGTTAAGCTGTATGATCTGCGTTTCTAAATCTTTGTCAGACTTGGACGCTGAGCCACTGGATGAAGCCCTTTTGGCAGACGAGGGACGAGAAGGTGTGGAACCTGGTTTAGATGCTGGACTTGATTTAGCCGCGCCTGCAAGCAACCAGAATAAATTAAACATATTGGCAACATTGAAATGATTTTTAGCTATATGGCCAACGTATGGTATAAAAGGAATTTACTAAAAAGTACCAGGGATCCAATGATCCAATTACAGAAGACGCACAGATATGCACAAGGTTAAACTACAGTGTTATACTGGGTAACTTACTTTATGAGAACAGTTTTTTCTCAAATAACAAGATTAACACAGTTGTGCCTTCTCCCACCAGAGAGAAGAATAACAGCTAAACGGGACTTCAAGTTTTTAAAGAAGGTTTTTAGATAACTTCAAATTATTGGCCTAATTGAGTCACTAACAAACAAGAGAAAAGGCCTGTAACTGATGAATACTTCAGAAGAAACACTGACACAAATGTCATTTTTTCTCTTTTCACATGTCCTAGCTTCAGCCACTAGAAAAGCCCAGGAGCCAATGGCATCTAGACTAGCTGTGAGCATCCTGATTCCCAAATCTTGATTTCTAAATGTCATTCTGTGAAAAAAGGCCTCTTGAGATATCACTGACCCAGGGATGGAGCAGGGAACAGACCAGGTGAGCCCAGGACAGCTTGTGTCAAAAAGCAAGGGTGTGCTCACGAACTACTATCGAAAGGACACAGGAAATTGCTTGAAGGGGGCGCCCAGCCTGCCACACAGGGGCAGTTTGCACGTTAGAAGAATAATGGCTGTAACTTACTATAAAGCACATAAAAAATGACCAGTCCATAATGGGGAGTGATTTTCTCCATGATGGGAAGAAAAAGAATGTAAAGATCTTTACGGAACACTGGTAGCCAGTAAGTATAGAAAAAAATCTTAGGGGCTGGGGATTTAGCTCAGTGATTAGAGTGCTTGCCTGGTAAGCACAAGGGCCTGAGTTCAATCCCCGGCACCACAAAAAAAAAAAAAAAAAAAAAAAAATCTTAGAAAAATCACAATTTTGCATTATCTATAATTAACTGCTGATTCCAAAAGGTTCATCAACACATCAGTTGAGAGGTTTTTAGGCATTACCCTATAACATATGTACTTCACAGGGGGAAAATGCACCTTGAACCAGACATCCAAGAAGTATCTCTCATTATGACAAACTGAAAAACAAAGAGCGTGGCTTTCAGGTCAGTCCTCCCCTATCAGGCACTCAGTGCGCAGTGGACTCAGACCGTGCACAAACACAGGAATGGCTTCTATAGCCAAAGCAGAAATCACAATGGGGCAAAGCTTGTGTACTTCATGGCTTAAGACTTCCTGGGCCCTTGCTGGGGACACACTTCTCCTTTTTATCCTGGACACAGTCCCAGGAAGGGGCATCTCTGTTCCTCCTGATCCCTTTCTGGTGTAGGTGATCCTTCTGTGTGCTCCCCTGGCCTGATTAGTCCCCACCACAGTCCCCACACTCTGCCTTTCCAGAAGGCTCCTGGAGGGCAAGGAACCCGTCTTATTCACTGTAACCCAAGTGCACTGCAGTGCTTGACTGAACAGACATTTGGTGGAGGAACAAATGTCTAAATAAATACATTGACAGACAAATAAAACCTGGTTACCTGGCTCCCAATTTTACAGTTTCTTTCCAACTTTACAGTTCTTGATTTTTCTGTTTTCTGACACATTAGAAAGAGGCAAGAGGGGCTGGGGATTTAGCTCAGTGATTAGAGTGCTTGCCTTGCAAGCACAAGGGCCTGAGTTCGATCCCCAGCACCAAAAAAAAAAAAAAGGCAAGAGGTTATAAAGGCAGGTATGTGACAGCAATTACAAGTTTCAACCAATACCCTAATTACAAAGTAGCCAACAGGAAGACTATAAAATTTGTATTTGTGTGTTTTCAGGTCCTGGAGTCACTAGTTACAGATGCAAGTCAAAAACACCTTTGAGAAACATGGACAGCATTGTAGCTGTTAAATACTTGTACAGGCTGCTCTGTTGTAAAGAGGGAAAAATCTTTAACAACTAGGGAAATGTCCAATATGCTTTAAAATGGAAATGCTAAAATGGGAATGATTTAAAATAGTCCTGAGGGTTCTAAGAGTAAATCTGTAGGGACCTGGAAACCTCGCCTGTGGAAAAGGCATCCTGGGGACCGTGGAGAGCTGGGGTCTGCTTATCTGCGCCTGGTGTACATCTCCGAGGCCCGCTCCCTCTGTAAAACCTCCCGAGAACACCAGTGCCCCTGTGTCCCACTGTGTCGCACTGAGCAGGCTCTCCGACTAACTGCGTGAAAGCAAACAACGTGGAGGAGCAGGGAGGGGAAGCAGGATGTGCTGAGCTGGCCAGGGCCTTCTCGGGGCAGCCATCAGCCTAGCAGTGAGGGAGGCTGCTCTGGCAAAATCAGGGTCCTACAGACCTTTACATAAGCAATGGATCACGTTTTACTATAAAGAAAATCTAAAAGAGAAAACTATGGAGACTGTCTCTGATCAACACACCCTACTTAATAATTACATGTTTAAAAGTGCTGGCCATGCATCCCAGATCTCTAAAATGGCTGAGATGCAGCTTTGCTCTGTAGAATCTCAGTCTCCTGGAAGTGACAGTCATTTAAGAACTCCCAGGCACGGCACCCTCAGCATCCTCAGAACCAGCCAGTGTCTTGTGACTCCACGACCATCCTGTGTGACTTTGGCGGTATCCCCTTCTCCCTGCTCCTCTGAGTGACTAGGTCTGCCATCCTTCAGGTCTCAGCTTAGATGTCCCTTCTTCTGGGTGACCACACCACTCCCAGCACTGTTTAGAGAGCCTGTATCGTCTACAATGCTAGTCACAATGTGGGAAGTGCATTTGCTTCGTTTGCCATGTTACATCCCCGCGGCCAAGTACAGTGCCTGACACAACCATGGTCCATAAAAGTCTTCAGAATTCATTAGACAGCTCCTGGCATAGGCCTCATTCCAGCACAGACACCAGGGAAAGCCTGCAGAGCTAATGCTGATGTCAAAGTCACTGCCAGAAGAGCCAGCAACACATGAAGGAGACCAACAGAAGGTGTCAGCCTCCCACAAAGACTCCTTCCGTGGTTTCCTTTTGAGGCCGCCTGCTGATATTACACAGGCCCCTTCCCCGCGGGCTCAGGAGAATGGGCTCTGTGGGCACATGCAGCTGGTCACCGCTAGACTGGGGAAGAGCCAAGTGGCTTGTCCGGGGCTGTCCCGTCTCTGCCATGTTTACTTGCCTCTTCTGAGGAGAAGGGCCCCGCACAGGGCCTTTCGTAGGGCAGCACTGCACAAGGCAGGCCAGCAACTATGCCATGGCGGGCCGCAGTGACCAGGCATGGCTCGTCAGACACACTCATGTTCTCAGTCTCTGCCTTATCCTGTCTGACCTCAATTCAAAGAGAAAAAAAGAAAACAAAACATGGAAGGAACAGAAGGTAACTGCTTGTAAAACAGGGCCACCACTAATTATGTTTTCAAGATATGGAATGCAGCTTGAAGAAAAAATTCAAGTGTTTGATGAGTAGGAGGGGCCACAGCAGCCAAGCCCCAGCGCACAGCATGGGGCCAGGGGAGTGCGATGAAGGGGCACAGGAAGCTGGCTGGGAGACACACGGGGGCAGGGGTGACACACTCTACGGGGCTCATAGCACAGAACAGAGCTGCTGCAGCTACTGATGCCAGCAAGGTTCTGCCTTAGGAAACACATCCCTGCTGTCAAAGCCCACCTTAACTCTGCCTGTGTGGGTCTGACTCTCCACGCTGTGTTTCCAGAGAGTCTATCTTAAAATGGCATCTGTGTCTCTCCAATTCTGTAACGGTCATTTGGGGCCTAGAGCCCAGGTATCTCCCACTGGGCCACATGAATGTCCTTTATGGATGGATCCCCCCGAGATGGGAAAGGGAAAGGCAGGAACACCTGACATGTTGTCCTCAGCTGCTCCTACACACACACACACCCACACACCCACACACCCACACCCACACCCACAAAGAACAATTCTCTCCCACCCTCCACAGTCACTAATAGGTGACACAGTGCGGGCAGAACAAAGGAGGAATGAACAGAACACAAATTTGAAAACTCAGAGGTTTTGAAATTCTACTAAGTTGTTTGGAAAGAAACTGATAGCAGGAAATAAATGATAAATGAGGATGTAAGAGGCTGGGACTAATTAACTGTATCTCTGTACCCCTCTAGTGAATAGAAAGAAATTAAAAGATAGGAAAGACTACTGGAAGGATGGTAGTATTGTTAGGCTTAGGATCTTTAACCCCACAACTCAGGATTAAACCAAAAACTCATCTTCAGAAGAACAGTTTATAAATACTCTAAGATACAACTTGATATGAAGTAATTTATTCCCCCACAACTGCCACATGATTAACATACACTAAGAAATACTACATGTAAACAGAAAAAAGAAATGAAACCATTTGGCCTCCTTATATTCAATGATTCCATGTTCTAGTTTTTAGAATTAATAACAGTGACAATATCCTAAGGTGTAGTACACCATTTGGGCAGTTCAGAATGAATTTTTTTATTTGCTTTACGGGTTTTGCTGTTTTTTTCCTCCATACTAGTGTACCTAACTTCTGAGGCCAAATATTCTTTTCTCAGTTTATAGGTCACTATTATAAGGATGTTATCAGAAAATCATACAGTTATTAGACAAGAAGAAGGAAATAAGGGAGGGCTCAGGGTGGGTAATGGGGGGGATGGACATGAGCAAACTGTACATACTGAATCTCCCCAAATGTGAAACTAAGGGGGAAGGCAAGGTATGAATGAAAATGATCAAAATTATGTTTGTGTCTATACATACTTACCAGAAAGAAACCCATTAACTGTATAACCAATTAAAAATAAAAAAACCCTGAAGTAACCCTGTAAAAAAAGGAAAACTGTACAGTTACCAGTGTCAGTAAATTTACCGTTGGCAAGATACTTTTACGATAGCTACTATCTGCATTCCAATCTTGTGAAGCACCCCACAATATCCTGCAGTGTGTGATCCTGGTTCTAGATAATGAGGCCTTCAGTAGCTGTCTTCTCATTTCCCAGAATGTCCCACTCCACCAGGGGTCCTACTTCTGTGTCTTCCATGCCTCTTCCCTCAATGGTACTTATGTGAAAAACATTTACATAATGGCTTTTAAAGAGAGTGCAGCTACTCTGGCTACAATACAGATATAGATTTTTTTTTTTTACAACTATTAACCATTTCCATTATTTTTCCAAGCTGTGTTTGGTGATGTTCTCGAAACATAATTAGCAGTAGCCCTATTTTACAAGCAATTGTTTTGCCCCCAAGCTTTTCTCTCCCTCCTTAATTTTCCCTTTCAAAATAAAACAGAGTTTCAGAAGCAGAGGAAAACAGACATAAATTCTGTACAAGTCCCTGTAATTCACTGAATTTGCCCACTGGATATGGACATGATTCACGATGCTAGCCTTTGAGCAGTTGTGTCTTAATTAATGCCTTTGGGATTTGGGGCATAAATATGATTCTAAGACATTTTAACCATAGTTATAAAAAAAACAGAGAGTGATGGGCCTGATTCATTGCTTTGGTGAAGCCAGAGCATCGCTGTGTCTAATGTCTGTAATTAGTAGCTTGCTTCATGTTTATGGAAAATGCTACAACATTTTGGGCATATGAGGCCCAGTGGATTCAGAAGGGTGAAGCAAACAGACGTACTGTACTTGGCTTCATCCTTTGTGGCCAGGGCTCTGCTGGAATTTAGAAATTCTTCTCACATAATCTGCTCTCTTCCTTTGGCCAAAATCATAAACAGAGGAGCTAAAAATATGACATTAACACTGTTGACAAGAAGCACAGACACATTAAAAACATGAGCACGCGTACACGCATACTCAGGAAGCCATCATTCTTCTGGTCATTCTCAACCTCTTCCCTAATTGGAGAGACTATTCCTCCCCCTGCCCCACCCCCTCAGTCCTTCCTATTCACTTAAAACCCCACTGCACGCCTGAAACATGGCAGAAGACATGTCTGTGGATGGATCTGACGTTGCTTTCTTACCCTCTTCGCCTTGGCAAACATTTTATTTTTCAGGTACGATGATAAGCTTGGTTTAAAACCAAAAAAGAGGCCACTGAAAACAAAAAATAGAGGCCACTGCTAGGGGGCAGCAGTCAGGCGAGTTCCCACAGGAAGGCCACTTCCTCAGTGACATCAGGGCCATCCGACTGACAGCTCTGACACAACTCTGATGGCTGCAAACTAGAGTAAAAAAGCCTGATTCTTTCCTTCAAAAACAGCACCTACCTTCGCTTTAGATTCTGTATCTGCTCTGCTCTGAGTGGGGAAAGACCTCATGGCCAGAGTTCAGTCCTAATGGAACTCTAACAGGGTCAGGGAGCGCTGGTTCAGGAGACCATGAAAAGGCTGCATCTTTTATTTTGGAACGAGCACTTCATTGTCCTTATGGCTCTGTCCTTACCAGTGCAGCCAGTGGCAAAAGTCTGGCTCCTCTTCCTTTTTACTACTTCAGTGTCAGCTTGTAAAAGCGGGCAACTCCCTTCTGAGCAGCTCTGTGCATAGCAAGCACGAACCACGTCAGTCACGTGGGAGTGAAAACCTGGTGTGGAACTAGTGAGTACAGTGGTCAGGAGTGGGCTCTGCAGCCCAGTGGCCTTCACAGGAAACCCGGCTATCTGCTGAACAGGGAGACTTTTGCTGTTCAGCTTGCTTTGGGTTTTAGCGAGGAATAGCAGTGCCTGCTTCTCAGAGTTGGGAGGTGTGGATGACTTCATACATAACAAGTTCTTATGCAAGAGCCTGGCACATAGTAGGTGCTCAGTAAGTATTGGTCTATCTCACTATTCTCACTCAGCAAATGAGACTCGATTCTACCAAGAATACAAAAGTACAGTGCCTTCCCATTTCTAGACACTAGCAAAATAAAAACTAAATTGCTGAAGTAATAGAGAAATGAGACTCATTTTTATTCCATGAGAACCTGCATAAAAACCAATGAGCCTATAATCCAACAGTGGGCTTGAAGGACAGCAGCCTCTTCTCCATGTATTCTCTTGACTACAGTAAAGTGTGTGAGGCCATAGCCCAAGTCTCCATGCTCCTTAAATTGGCTTCATTCATTCATTCACACAACAAATATCTACTGAACCCTTATTAGATATATGGCAAGCTAACCCACTGGGGAAAATGCATGAAACACAAAAGATGCCTGTCCGTGTGGAATTCCAGACAATATACCACACAGATGAGTAAGCGACAGTGAACTAGAAAACAGGTGGCACAGAAAAGAGGAAAGTAGAGCAGGGAGGGTAAGGAGGGTTGGGGGTGGCTACACGGTGATGCTGTCAGGCTCTTGGTCGTCTCCAGTTTCTAATGCTCACTGAGACCCACAGGCCATGCCTGGGCAGAGTCCACTTGGGACGGAGGGCAGGAGCACCAAGCACCTCAGAGCAGCTCCTGGTGTTCTGGGCAGGAGTCCTGCAGCAGTCCCGCCACCAGGCAGGCGCGGGGGTCACCAGGGTTCCCAAGTCTCGGTCCTCACAGAGGCTACCGGCTTTGGTAACAACTCCAGTCACAGCTTCTGGGGCTCCTGCAAGGGACACGACAGAGGCAGGAGCATTCCTTAGGTCTTTAAGACCTCGCTGAGCGAGACGAGTGAGGTCTGAACCAGGCCCTAAAGGAGGTAAATGAAGTGGCCATCTGGACAGCCAGGTGCAGGGCAGTCCGGGCAGAGCAAAGGCCTGTCGCAGCGATGGCAAACCTTTTAGAGCGTTCAGCGATACAAAGAGCACACTGTGGCACGCGTGCCATAGGTTCGCCACCACGGGCCTATCGGTTGTGGGCGGGTCCTGCCACACCTGTTCAGGAGCCAGGCGTCTGGAACAGAGGGCACGGGGCCCTGCAGGCGGGGAGGCAGCCCGAGACGCACAGGAGGGCCAGCTCACACAGGACCTCGCAGGCTACTGTGAGCAGTGCAGTGACTGTCCTGACGCTGGTTTTAAAGGCTCCTTCTGTCTGCTGTGTGGGTAACAGACTAAGGGCAGATGCAGAAAGGCTAGTTGGGACGCTGCTGCAGTGAGTCCTCTGGGCACAGGCAAGATGAATTGTGTTTTGTTTTTTGTAAAGTACTTGCGATGCTATAGTTTAAAAACCCTACTCTATCCCGTAATAAAACAGTCACCAAATGCCGAGTCATTTGCACAATATATGTTTTGCAATGTTATCAGAAAGAGAGAAAAAAAAGGCATTGCATGATCGATAGCATTTGCTACTGATTCCAGGGGGAGGGCTGAAGGAAAACTAGGCACTCACAAGAGCTCTGAGTCAGCCCCGTGCCTCCCTCACTGCTCAGGGGTCATCACACAGCACAGTGAACAGCTCTGCTCCTGCCAGCCCAGCACGCCAGTGAGGCGCGATGCAAGGCAGGGGCCTCTGGAGGGCGTGGCTGCTGCTGCACAGAGCAGCAGGGCCTGAGGACCCTCAGGACCCCTCTGGCCACCACGAAGCCTGCTCCCGGGATGGGCAGGGGCGACTCCATGGAGCAAGGGGGAGCATTCACGTCCGGAGTTCCTTCTGCCCTGCTTACTGTCCCTGCTGGAGATGAAGTGCTTATTTTTAGCCATCATGTGATTCTCCAGTATTTTCCAGGCTCTGCTTGAGTCATTCTGGTTTCAGAGAATTTTTCATAGGGGGATAAATGCAGGAAAGCAGTTCACGTCTTGAAATGGCTTGAGTCTTAAAAATTCTAAATTTTGAACTGTTATTTCAACGTGGTATGTATTTCTTTCTATAAATTACTGACTTTTCATGCCTCCTGCACCTCGGTAGAAAATTAAATGTTCATGGAATGTATTACATAACAAATCCAAGTACCACCTCAGTTTAAAATTCTTATTTTTCCGCTGTTCTCAGGGCAACAGAAATGATCCCAGTAAAAATCACACACATCATATCCCAGCAATGTCTGAGAGCAGCAGCCTCTTGCCTGTTGCTGCAGGAGAAGGGAAGGTAGCATTCTAGAGCCCAGCAGACTCTGCCAGGCCACAGAGGACAAAGACACACAGGCGTTACCATGATGACACCACCCTGAGTTCCACTGAATTCCTGGCATGCAGCGCTCACTTAAGCAAGAGGCTCATGAACTAAGGTATTCTGGGGCACCTAAATACTTAATTACTTTATGATGTACTGTCCTTTAATTTCAGTCAGAGTCCCTGCTGACATGAAAGTGTCCCTTTCTGATGTCTGCAAGCCTGTCAGGATCCAGCAACGCTGTCTTATCCAGACGTCCCAGCACAGACACGGTTTGTGGCCACACTGCAGGCTGGAGCTCTGGGAATGTGACTATGAGCACAGCGCACCTGAATGGTCCTCTCTCCTTTACTGGCCTCAGCTGGTTCCTGCTCCAGGGTTCTCTGCTTACACCAACCAGCCACCAAGCCGGGCACAAGCTGCTGCTTATCCCAGGCCGCCTCCTTTCTGGAGCTCATTAACCACCAAGTTGTGCTGTGTCTTGATAATCCATACGGCTTAGGCCACCACCTTTCCCCACATGGTTCATCAGTCTTCAGTTATTAGCATGCTCTTATTCTAATGTGGTCTCTAAAAGCAGAGCGAGTTTCTGTTTAACCTGTAAGTAGCTCCTAGTAGTCTGCATTATAATGCACAAATCTGTAAGCCTCTGTGACTAGCAGATCCTGAGATGCACCCCCACCAAGGATCTCAGCTCCTGGTGTTCACATAGTTGTGAGCTCCTCCCCACTGGAGTGTGTGTGTGTGGACCTGTGACTCACTTCTAACCAACAGAATAGGACGAAAATGATGGGACATCACCCCACATTACTCTGTGCAGGACTCTGTCTTGCTGGCAGACACCTAGGGGCCTTTCCTTACTGGCCTTGAAGAACTCACTGCCCCAGGGAGTACTTTGTGGGAAAAGCCCACAGGTCAAGGAAGCATAAGTAGCCTCTAGGAGCTGCAAGGCTTCCAGCTGGAAACCAAAGCCTCCCTCCTACAGCTGCAAGGAGACTGCCCACAGCTGGCGAGTGGGAAGCGAATCTTTGCCTGGGTGGGCCGCTGACGAGACCACAGCCCTAGTGGATACCCGGACTGCATCCTGCTGAGAACCTCAAGCAGATGACCCCGCTAAGCTGTGCCTGTGCTTCCGAACCTGTAGGATAATAGAACTGTGTGTTGTTTTAAACTGCTGAATCTGTGATTTTCTTTTCTTTATTTTTAAAGCAGTACCGAGGGCCGGCCTTACTTCTACAGCCTCATGTTGCAAAACATCCCTACAGAACAACACACATTTTGCTGAAGAGAGAACCTTCCCTGACTTCCACACTCTGTTCCGTCTATCTGGGGAGGTCTGAGCCCACCCTTCATCTGGAGCACACCCTCCAGCTTCCACGCCCTCCTCAAGTCAAGGCCGAGCTTCACTCTTCCTAGGAAACCTTTACAGGGGATGCAGGACGCGAGACCCGCTCAGGTGAACTCCCTCTACCCCCGACAGCGCTTTCCTCGCCTGGCTGCCATTGTCCTTTCCCCTCTGGGCCGTAACTCCTTTAAAATACAGCAGTCCGGTTACAGTCCCTGGCTCTCCAGAATCCCCTTTGGTGCCTCAACAAGAGACTAAATGAATTAATGAGAATCCTAGTAGAGCATTCACAAAAAGGACAAGGACTGTGAGCACTAGGAACTGTTCACTGTTTTAAGAAATATTTCCCAAGCACTGTGGTACGAAGTTAGGGTGCAAGGGGCTTCTCAGGTGATGGCTGGAGAGATCTGAAAAACTGCCACATGTTGGTCCACAGACTGCCTCTTCCTTGAGCCGCTGAACCCTCAGTGATTCCAGAGCCTCCGCGTGTCAATGATTAAACAAGGCAGAGCTGGCTTATAGTTTAGTTCGCCCAATTCAATGGGATTCTAGAGAATTCTTCAAGTCAAAACTGTTTTTTATTCTGCTCCACTTACCAAGTGACAAAGAAGGGAACTGGTAAAAAAGAAAAACAGGTTCACTGGCGACCTGTGATATTCTAGTTAAGGGACTTGAGAGTGAATGCTACGCCATTGTCTTTTGAGAACTGATGAAGTTTACTGTCAGGTTGAGAAGCACAATCTCACCTTACTACCCGATAGAGAGAAAAAAGACAGTGGGTCAGAGTAACACTTGTGCTTGGCCTCATGACCATGACAAACATTTCCACATATCTGGCGAGCAGCTGTGTAGGAACGACCCGTGCTGGCTATGAACAGACCCTGTGCTGTTTAAAAGGCTGGGACGGCCACTTCCCAACACAGGAGGGGCAATCCCAGGTGCCACCAGCCCTCTCAGCAGAGCCCTGTGTGGAAACAGGAAACACACGCCAACTTCGTCTCAGGGGCTTACTCTTCACGTTGAAATCCCTCCGACTACTTGCCCAGAGAGCTACGTGAACTGAAGGATTAAGAAACAAGAAATCAGTAATCTGACTAATCAAGGACTCAGAATTCTGGGCTCTATAAACATTTCTGCTTTGGGGCTGATAAGAAGCCAGAAGGAGTGGCTTCATACTTCCTGTATTTATAATGCAAACAAAGTATAGTAACTCTTTCTTACTCAAATCTCTATTGTAAAGATGAATGGGAATGTTTTCAAACTGTTAAAGACGCATTGCTTAAAAAAAGGTAAACAGTGCCACAATAAGACAGCAAATATTTTGTTCTTTCAAGCAAGAGTAATAAATATTGGGAGCTTTTTATTTACTCCATGGACCGTGCGATTGGAATTCAGTTTGTGAAAATGTAGTGTGAGGAGGCGATAAGAACACAAAACAAACACCACATATAGGTAGTATCTGAAGAGGCAATATAATCTAATTTTAAAAAATGGGGGCTCTGGAATCAGCATCAGGCTTCTAATCTTGAGTGACCAACTCCTAGTAAAGGACCCTGGCAAATTACTGTATCTTAGTTTTCTAAACTTCAAAAATGAGGAAAATAATAGCAATTTCTTACTATCAGGTTTAGAATTTAAGAGTTATAGAATAATAGCACCACATCTTATAGCTTTGGTCTCTAGGCTTTACAAAACTCTTGGTTTTAAAGAAATTATGTTCTAGAAAGCTAAAATAATTAAAAATTACAAATGGAATTAGTATCATCTGTCAAAAACGTTGTCTTAGTAGACAAACAAACTGGGATGGAAATGAAAAATGCCTGGCTCTTCCAGAGACACTGTGAGGACATTCTTACTCGAAACTTCTAAATTCTTGCTGATTTGTGTTCTTATTTGTGCCCAATATTCCAAATTCAAGACAATATCAGGGCAAGGCAGATTACTACTCATATTTTATGCTGTGGTTTTATCACCATTACAGGTGGCTGAATGCTGCAGACCTCCCACCCAACCTCACATGTTGAAACCCGGTGCCCAAGGGATGGTATTACGAGATGGGGCTTCTCAGAGGTGATCAGATCATGAAGACCGAGCTCTCGGGAATGGAATTAGTGCCCTTATAAAAGGCGCTCAGGGAGTTAGTTTGCCTCTTCCACCCCTGAGGACATGGTGTAAAGGTGCCCCCCAGTAAGAATTGCTATGAGAAAGTGGTCCTTACTAGACACTGCAAGTGCTGAATCTGCTAGCATTTTGCTCTTAAACTTAAACCCCTGCCACTCAGAACTTGTGAGAATAAATTTCTGTTCTTTATAAGCCACCCAGTTTATGGTATTTTGTTACAGTAGCCCAGATGGACTAAGATAAGACAGTAGGAAAATACTCTTTGTAAAGAAAGTATCTCAGTGCCTAGCAGTATCTCTTATACAGCTTACCTATGATAGGCATGTAACTGAGGGAACAAAATCACCAACACTACTCTTCTTCTGGGGAGTGAGGGATGTCCCTTAAGAATTTAATTAGCTGGGCCAGTAAACTGGCTCTTTACATTTTCTCTAGGTCTTAATGTAGCAAAGGCAGCAGTCACTAAGAGGATCGCAGGTTAGCGATTTCTTCTTACGAGCAGGCCTAAGGAATACAGTGCTGATAAGGGACAAGGGCTGAGCGAAAGACACAAACTGCTCTGTGTACTGAGGATTGCTAACATATGTTTGTGGTGCTGGTAAGGAACATGTATTTCTTTCTTGTACTGAGCTGATATTGTACAATCTCTGAAAATTAACATTTCATCCTTGAAGTAGGAAGGTAGTCATTAAGAGGCTATGTGGTTAAGTAACTAGGGACTGTGAGATAGCAAGTATCTGCTGGGAGACTGTAAGAATAAACAGGATGACTCATCTTGATGAGGAGACCAGGAAAGGACAAGAAGGGTGCCTGTGACTACCCTACCTAGATTTGAGAAATAAAATGCCATCATGAACTGCCCCAGTCTAAAGAGTAGACATGGGAAAATGCATTTGTCTTTAGGGTAAGATCAATACTTGTGGCTAAAAAATAGAATTTCTCAAACGGACAGTTACATCTTGGCAATAATAAAGAAAAGGAAATCCTGCATAAAGGCACAGGCCTGATGCCAACATTAGGACCTATGAGTGTCATTTAATTTCTTTGATATTTTCCCCTTGGATTCTAATTAAGTCCTCTTTAAATAAAAAACATCAACACTCTTTGCAGCAAAATAACAAAATCTGGTCCCTACAACATTAATATGGACAAAATCCAGGATATAATTCAAACCATTTGACATATGGAGAGCCAGGAAAATGTGATATATTCTAAAAGGAAAAGACAACCAACAGATGCCAACTGTGAGGCGGCCAGAATGGTGCAGTAGGCAGAGAAGAACGTTAAAGCAGCTACCATAAATGTGATCAGTTAACTATGTTCATAATGAATGAAAAGATAGGCAAGTTCAGTAGAGAAAGAAAAAAAAAAAAGAAAATTAAGAACTGAAAATACAACAGCTAAAATAAAAATTGTATTCAATTCTGGAATGGAAATGCCAGGGGAAAGAGAGGAGAAACCTGAAGATGTATCAGTAGAAAGTATTTAATCTACAAAAAAATAAAGACTAGGAAAAAAGAAAAATACCACCCCCCTAGAAATTTGTAGTATAATTTCAAAAGCTCTAACATGTGGATAAATGGAGTACTAAAAGAGTTGGACAAAGTGGAGCTGAGAAAATTATGCTAAAAACTCCCCAAATACATAAATGCATAGATTTGGGAAGTTTATGGAACTCTACAACATGATAAATTCTAGTAAAATGATGTGATCAGCTATGTTGCAGTCATATCGATGGAAACTAAAGATAAAGCTAAAATCTTTACCCTATATTTTATGCAGGAGATGGGTAGTTAGAATGAATACTTCTTATAAAATTGGTAGGCCACAGGCAGTGGATATCATCTTTAAAGTGACTAAACAGGGAAAAAGACTGACTTTGTCTAGTAAAAATATTCTCTAAGAATAAATATAAAGACATTTACAGAAAAAGGAAAACTAAAAGGTATGTTACCACTGAATCAGCACTGTACAAAACAGTAAATGTTTTTCAGTCTAAAAAGAAATGAAACCAGTAGGAAACTCAGATGTTCAGAAATGAAGAAATGAGAAATAGCAAAAATATGAAAAACAGATTATTTTTTCTATTTCTTCATAATACATAGACTGTTTAAAGCAATACTGCTTAACAGAAATACATGAACCACAGAAGTAACTTACAATTCTTCTGCAGACACATCAAAAAAGTTTAAAAAGGTTAATGTATGCAAAATATATGAAATATATTCACGTTTCCCACAAATAATCAATGTAAACATTTTATTTTTTAAACTTTTCATATACAGCATGTATTTTACATATACCTATAAATCTTAATGAAGAATAAGCACATTTTATGTGCTCGAAAGCCACTGTTGGCCAGTGTGAGTTTAAAGGAAAAGTTGTGCTGTTGTCTTGTGCGGTTTACAATGCACAGAAATTTAATACATATGACAAGTATATCAAAGGACAGCTGGGAGGGGGTGTGCAAAGTTTCCATAGTCTAATTAGGTTTGTAATATTAAGCATACTGTAAAAAGATAAGAATATGTAATTCTTGGAACAGCCACTAAAAATACTGATGCAAAGAGGCATGGTTTAAAAAGCAATTTGGATAATTAAATTCTATGTTTTTTTTAAATTCAGTTGACAATAGGAAAGGAGAAACAGCAAAACAAATGAAAAGACAGAAAAAACAAAACAAATGATAATCCGGTAGGTCTAAATCCAACCAAATCAATAATTACATTAAATATAAATGAACACCAATTAAAAAGCAGAGATTACCAAAATGAGTAAAAAACAGGATCCAATTATATCCTATCTACAAAATACATATTTTATTGAGCCTTTCACCTCATGCAAACAGTAAGTATAAGAAAGTTAGAATGGCTATATTATCAGATAAAATAGACCTTAAGACAAAGAATATTTTCAAAAACATAAAGTCACTTCAACAGTATGACTGAACAATAATAAATGTATGTGTCCAACAATGATGATGACAAAAGAACAGAATTAAAAGGAGAGACAGACAATTCCATAATCAGTGCAGGAAAATTTAACATCTTCTATGAAGCAATTGTCAGAGCTATACCAAAACAACAAGAGCAGCAGCAGCAGCAATGACTCCCACCACTGCCCCCCCCAAAACAAAACAAAACTCAGAACTCTAGTTAGACCACAGAATCTTAAGTAACATTAGCAACCACCTCGAACTAACTGGTATTTCTAAAACACTATGCAACCAACAACTGCAAAATACACATTCATTTCAAATGAATATGGCACAATGACCGAGAGAGACCACACTTTGGGCCATAAAGTCAAGATCACAATGAGGAGATAAGTCACTCCTACCACTAATTTCACCCTTTCTTAAAAACAAACAAAAAAACCCCAACCGAACAAGCCGAAGTACAAACAACTGTTCTTTCCCCAAAGGTGAGAGAGGAAGTGCTTATTTAGATTACAGGTGGTCAACAAATGTTCACACATTGTGAAACAAATAAATGAGCACATATTTTAAGACTGTGTGACTGTGTTAGGGCATCCAAAATTAAAGGTAATTGAGAGAGTTTTTAAACATTCAATATGGTTTTTGAAAAACCTGACAGGGCTTATTTAAATCTCCTTTTAGGGATTTAATTATGATGATTCAAATACTTTATTATATTATTCTATTATACTTCCTAGGTTGTTTCCTTTTTGAAACCACTTTTCTACATTTCCATTAAGCTGATTTTAAGGCTGAAACCCTGAAGTCCCTAAGGAAAAGAGAAAGCTCAGACCCAATTCCCGTAGCAACTCTAAATCCATCACGCTATATTTGTATACTGAAGTTTGATTTAAATACATTAATGTGTGTGGATTTGCAATGTGTCTAAGCTATAGTTGCTATAGAAACCATGACTTTAAATTTCCTTTTAAGTTTAGTAAGTGCTCATACATAAAAACTGATCTCCCCAGACAGCAATCTCAAGTTGCAGATATGGCTCACGGCAATAAATTTATAAACATCATGATTCACAATGATTTGTGCACTTAACAGATATCTATCATTATAAAAATGTGTATTTTAATGTATTCCCTTGGTTAGTAGATCAAAACCAATTCAAGATACAACTTCTTAGAATCAAATTTACCTGGAAGCTATCTACACTTACGTACCTCTGCTTATGCTACAGTTGATTATAGTACAGGTAAGTCACCCAACTACACACAGACAGTAAACTGCTCTGTGGCTTCTCTGAATCCATGGAAGAAAAGTTTTTTTTTTTTTTTATCTGTATCGAAATGGCAGAAAATCTAGCACATTCTCACAGAAACAGAATGTGCCAAATATGTGGAATGTATGCATTTTATACATAAGCAAATTCCTTCTGGTGTGTGGCTATTTAAATACTCTGGATAATGTAAAGGCACAATTTTTTTTTCTCGGTAAGGTAAACAAAGTCCTCTCAATTATTATATAGACAATCCATTCTACAATCACCTTTTCCACTCTAATCCGACCCCTCTGTTATACAAGAGGCTCTGGAGCTGCCACTTCCTGCTCTTAATGTATAGCAGGGCACACCAGCTAATTTAATATTAGCTGAGGGAAATATTTGAGGGAGAAATAAATCCACTGCACAATGAATCAAGTATTCCAAAGCTAAAACGAAAAAACAACTGAAGACTATTTTCTGTTTTTGATTATACCAGCCATGGCTTGTTTCCACTAAGGCAGATAATTAGTAAACAATGAACTCTTAGAGGTGAGATTAGAATTACTCTAGACCCATATATATCACCATGTACTAAATTAAAATCAAAATGGATCAAAGATTCAAATGTTAAAACTGAAACAGGGGCTGGGGATTTAGCTCAGTGATTAGAGTGCTTGCCTGGCAAGCACAAGGGCCTGAGTTCGATCCACAGCACCGGAAAAAAAGCCAAAAAAACCCAAACAAAACAAAACAAAAAATAAAACAGAAACAATATGCTAGAAGGTAAAACAGGTAAGACTCTAGAAGGGATAGGTGAAAACTTTTTGACCAGAACCCCACTAGCACATGAAAAAAATGCCAAGAATCAACACTGAGAGGAAACAAAGCTTAGCAGGAGAGGAGAGCCAGAGAAGTGACAGGGAAGCTACCGGTTAGAACAGGTTTGCGAACTCAGCCAAGCACAGCAGTGGCAGGGCCTAGCTGCTGCAAAGAAGACATGTTTTAGACAATACTTATGTACAGTCAAAAAAAAAAACCCTCGAGGAATCTCTCTGTGACTAATTGTATAACAGGTTATTTTAGTTTCTGTTCTGTGGAAAGTGTAAAGCATTCCAACAGAGGGTTTTAATGTAGACTTTTTTTTTTTGCACCCATGGTGTTGATTGATAAATGTAATAGTCCGATCATGATGCTGAATAAATGTGTCTTTAAAAAAAAAACCCCAGCCCCCCCCCAGACCCCCCAAAACCCAAAAAGCTTCCGTACAGCACAGGAAACAGTCAATGGGGTGCTATAGAATGGGAAAAAAATTTTGCCAGTTATTGCTCAGACAACTAATATTTAGAATATATAAAGAACTCAAAAAACATCATACCCCCCCAAAGGGGGAAAAAAAAATCAAAAATTGGGGAAGTGAAATGAATAGATACTTCTCAGAAGAAGAAATACAAATGGCCAATAAATATGTGAAAAAATGCTCAACATCATTGGCCTTTTGAGAAATACAAAATAACACTGAGATTCCATCCTACCCCAGAAAGAATGGCCTTCATCATGAAATCAAGTAATAACAAATGCTGGTGAAGCACAGGGAAGAAGGAATCCTTCTACATTGTTGGTGGGAGTGTAAACTAGTACAACCACTATGGAAATCAGTACAGAGAGTCCTCAAAGAACTAAAGATAAAAATTCCATTTGACCCATCTTATTATAGTGACGCATGGGCTATTTATAGCAGCACAATTCATAACAGACGAATCTTGGAAGGGGTCTATATGTCCATCAACAAATGAATGGATAAAGAAAATTATTTATACACAATGGAGAACTACTTTACTATAAAGGAGGATACACTTGTATAAAAATGGATGTACCTTGAGAGCATAGTGTTAAATGAAATAAATCAGATGCACAAGCTTAGATACCACATGGTTTCTCTTTTATAAGAAACCCAAAATATAAATAAAGAACAAAATAAAAGAAAACGGTGGGGGAGAGAGAGAGAGAGGGAGAGCTCTGTTTCAAATGGGAAGGGATCAAGAGATGGAAGGAGGGGGAAAGGAAGGAAGGGAAAGAAGCTGAAAAAAGAACTGAGATGTATTGTGTACATGGAATATAATCATTATGTAATACAAACATGCACCAATAAAAAATAAAGACTAGAAAAATACTACTTGACCTGCTATTATTGTGAGATAAATGTGAGTTTCCCAGAAAGCTGACTCCTGTCAAGCACTTTAATTTATACCAAATTCTGAATGGACAAAATCAGACTTATGTGTGAAATGTGGCCTTGAGTGGTTTCAGACCACAGGAAGGGATACTAGTTTCAAGACCATAAAAATAGTTCATGAGGGAAGTGATTCAGGGTCAAAACTATAAATACAGAATTATAACAGAATCCTAAGAATCAGATGGGACTTAAGAGACTTACAGGGTCATAGTCCCCTGGAGGCCAGTGAGGCGTGGAGCAACTGGATCTTTAGGTACAGATCTCAGGATATTGAGCTCTTTAGAAAGATTTAAAAATATCTGGCTCTTCTTTTATGCATATTTGTACTTGCTCGGTTCCTATGTACTACCATCCTAGTAAGATATGTGCTGAGAAACCACATCCCTATGTTTATTACAGCTGTGTCTAAATTAAGAAAGAGCAGACAGACTCTGAATAAGTACCTTAGAAACTCATTAGTAAAGTGCATGGATTTTATAGCACATATTTTACAACACCTATTCTGACTCTTAGAATACATTTTGGCTTACATTTATTTTCTCGGCTGTGTTCCCAATATCTGGATACAGGACTTCTAGAAAAATACTTTTTAATAATTATGTTCTACATGTGATATGTACTTGGCTATAATTTTTCCCCAAGTATAATTTTACTACCTCAGAATGTCTAATAGTTAGAACATATTTTATTTAAAAGGGGAATGATTAATTTTACTCCTGAAAATATCCTTTCTCCCTGATTAAGAGCAACTTTGACCAAACCTGGTCAAAGTTATTAGGAATACAGTTTTAGGAACTCCTGCCTTCCTGAACATGAAAAAATTATCTGTTGACTTGAGTGTGTTTCCTGAGCTTCGTCACCTGAAAGGTTAAGCTCTGGAAAATAAGTATTTCTCTCTCAGGTTCACAGACGTTCTACCAAAAAGGCACAAGTTTCTCTGTGGCTTTTGTGAAAGACAGATGAGGGAATTCCTAGAAAGTGGGGCTAAGGCAGCATGACGGTTCTGTTTAGGAAGTAGGAAGGAAGGTTAAAAGAAATTAACGAGATGTTACGAACCTGGAAGAAAATAGTTTGAGGTCTGTTCAATTTCAGTACTAAAAGCTTGAAAAAATGGCAGCTGAGTTTCAAGACCAATGTGTCTATCGCTAACACCTATAGAAAATGACATTAAGATGAGAAATACCAGCCACTCGGATTTTCTCACCTTCTTGTCCTCCCACCCAATATGCCTTTTGAATTCCAGGCTCTGGGGGGAGAAACACCACCCTCTTCTCCACTCTAGCTCCTAGACTGATGAAAGTTACTGACCAAAGTAGGTGCTTAATTTGACTACATGAATTTTTGTTTCCCACGCTCCTTATGGTTTAATTTTTATTTAACTTCTCCTATCGCTTCTGCTCCAGAAAAACAAATCTTCCTTTTCCTTTTAGCCCTCTGTGCCTTTGACTTCATTTTCTCCTTCCAGCTTCAAGTTCATGCTCCTACGATTTCCCCACTTTTTTTTTCAACTATTCCTTCTCCATGGATCTTTCTCTCATCCTGTAACCTTTCAGCGTCTTACGAACCTGATCATTTTGCCTTACCTTTAAAGCAAACAAAAAAGATCAAGAAGAAAGAATATCATTCTCCTTCCAATCCTGAAACTGCCATTGGTTTTCCCTACACCAACCAAATGTTTAGAGTTTTCTTATTTTTTTTTCCTGAAAAGTTTCCTGGGCTTACCACCTCCCTTCCACAACCCACATGACCTTGTTAGGCTGCTGCAGCCCCGGCCTAAGCACTCGGCATCTTAATGGACCACATCTCTGAAGGACTGGTAATCACCTCCTAGGAGTCAGATTTCTCTGGCTTATTTCCAGGCTGCACTCTATTTGATATTTTCAAAATTAATATGCAGAACTGTTGGTGACCATCTTTCTAGAAATTTCTTCTATGATGTTCAGCTCTTTTGGTTTTCTTCTTGATGGTCATCATTTTCTCCCGTTCCTCTCCTCCCTCTGCATGTACAAGTATATATTCCTGAAGACTGTGCTTAGTTTCGTACTGTATTGATCTTCTGTTCTATAGTTCCAGGACTGGACTTTGACAGTCTCCATTTTTTGGCCCAACTCATTCTTTAACCCAGTCATTGTTCTATCAGTCCACTCAATGATTTCCAGGTAGAGCGTAATGCTGATATCTAGACGTCGCCTCAAAGCCTCATGTGTTCACAGGTGGGACTCTGGGGAGGTGACTGGAGCGTGGGGGTGTGATACTTAGCAGTGGGTTTGCCCACTGATGAGCTTATCGCTAAATGTGATTTGGAAGGTGAAGCCTGTTTGGAGGAGGTTGTTCACTGGAGGTGTGGCCCGGAAGGGTGTATCTTCCTCCCTCCTCCCTTGCTCTCTGCTTCTCGCAGCCACATCAGAAGCAAGCCTTCTCTGCCATGCCCCTCTGCCTTGGAGCCAGCAACTGTGGCCTGAAACCCCTACCATCTGTGAGCCAAAATAAACCTTGCCTCCTTTAAGTGGTGCATTGTGTCTCAGTACTGAGATAAGTAACTAAGACTTGGAATGATCCAATGGACTCCACAGGGCCTTGTCTCACGTGACTTCTTAGCAGATTTGGACACTGTAGATCATTTTGCTCCCTTCTTTCTGCTTCCCCAATACATCCCTCCCTAGCTCCTTCAATCCTTCCCGCATCTTCTCTGCTTCCCAGACAAGCTCTTCTCCTCCTCACCCATTAAATGCTAGAGTTCCTCAGTCCGCTCCTCGGCTTATCACTTTCCATTCATTTCTAGCTTTGATTTCATGGATATATGGAAGACTCACAAATGCTGACCTCTAGTCCATACTTCTGAACTCCAGACACACATGCAAATTGCCCGCTTAGATCTCTTCTTAGGTGTTACAACGGAATCTCAAACTCAGTCCCTTCAAAGGAAACTTAGGATTTCTTCTCAAGTCTTTTCCTTTCAGGAGTTTCTCAACAATACCCTCCTCCCTCCAGGTGCGTGAGACAAACCAAGGAGTCAAAGAAAAAAAAAACGAAAGAAAAGAAAAGAAAAGCCGTGCTTGCTCTCTCGCTCTCTTTTACCCCATTTTCCATCCATTACCAACATTCAATCTATTTTACCCCCTAAATATCTTCCAGAGTGGTGTATTCCTCTTTTACATTACCTCCATTTCAATCGAGATGAGTAAGAATTCATCTGAAATCCTGGTAAATATGCACACTATTCCATATATTATATGTATATATTTTTAAAAATATATAATATATAAATAATATATACATTTAAAAATAATACTAGATTTCTAATGGTCTCACAGTTTATCTTGAATACAGCCATTAATCCCAAAATGAGGGTAAAAAAGGTTTCCTAACAGTGAGGAAAACATGATTACAAAGCTATTACTACCATGAAAGTATTGTTAACCATTTCTAATCCATTCTGATTGAAGGTTGGGCGGAAATAAGTACAGGGTTACTTATTTAGCAAGTTTGAACAATGGGCTCCACACTTGGGATGGAAATAAATGGTTTCTGAGGATATCATTGTTCACTGTCCAAAACCCAACTGGTATTTATCATAATGACCCAATTTTACAAGAACACATTTTGCTTGGTAAAGTCTGCTTTTTATGCCAAGATGTTTATAGTTTAGAAAGATTTTTATCCGAAAGAGTATAAAATATTTTAAAGTACTAGGTATTTATCCTCAATGACTCATTTTTGGACAAGGGTGAATACATGAGGTGTTGTTTCATGTTATCACATAAATATTGGCACTATCTCTACAGATGGCAGGATGGATAGTTTCCTTTGAAGGAGTATAGATGATCCATATGTAACAACATAAATCACTTCACATTTGGTCTGTACTGCCAGCAACTAAGCAGTAAAAATATTTTGGTCAAAATCTGAATAGATTGCTTGAAATTTTTCTGAAAAATTATAGAGATAAAATCTATCCCTGGAATATTATTTTAATATCCTGCTTCAAGGACATAATGTACATATCTCTGCCTTTTTAATAGCTTAAATCAGGACCATCAGATTTATGACAAATTGATCACAGAAAGATAAATGTAGCCAGACAGACAGTAATAAAAACCATGCAAGTTATTAAAACATTGACTGCTGTGAAGAATCACTCACAAACACAGAGTGATGCACAGGAGGGTCTGAGCAATTTTCTGAAATGAAAGTGACCCCACAATTTTATGGTGACTGTACCTGCTGTGGGGGAGTTTGCATGGTGTGACTTCTTGGGCAGGTTGAAGATCTGTTCACCAGGGTCAGGTGGAGGAATTGCATCTTGGCCTTGTCGTGCCTCAACCGGATCATACTCCTTCCCATCATAGTTAGCATCGTAGAATTTCTTAAACCACTGAATAAAATCCAGGTTGTCCTGGAAACGTCCTTTCACTAGCTTCTCCACTGGAATTACCTATGACACAAAATCACTATGTGAGTCACGAACCTTGGGCTTGTTGGTATTTAATCCAACTAAAGTATTCCCTAAATGTGAGTGTTCTACTTACCTGCAATTCATGACCACTGATCTCGCCCCAGAGGATTAGCCAGCTGTACAATTAATATAATTTATATTAAAGAACTTACCCAAAACATAAGCCTCCTCAAATATTTAATATTCCTCAGCAAACTAGACAAAGAAGGAATGTCTTTAGTTATCAAGAGGGGCTAGTCTTCCCTTACTGGATTTGACTGTCAAAGAATCTCTCCATAAAAATATGGGTTTGAGATGTTATGCTGTTTCAAGACTGAGTTGTTTTCCTATTTTTCTTTGTAACACTTTGCCCCGGTTGTGTTGGAATAGACGTTTTGAAAACTAGTACATGTTTGCAGTATATAATAGTTACATTTGTCATGGGGAGTTGGTACATGTGTATAACACATCTTAATTCTTTTTCTCCCTTCTCTCCCTCCTTTCATCTCTTGGTCTCCTTCCCATCTGCAAAAGATCTATCTCCCTGTTTCCTATTATCTGTCTTTTATTTTGCTCTTTATTTATGTTTTGGGTTTGTCATATAAGAGAAACCATGTGATAGTTAAGCTTGTGTGTCTGATTTACTTCATTTAGCATTATGGTCTCAAGGTGCATCCATTGTCCTATGAATGACTCAAGTTTACGGGATAAACTCTTACAAAGATTATAGTTGATAAACATTGCAAATGAAAAAACTCAAGTAAAAATGGATACCAATCAAATGGTTAATATTAAACAAAACGAACTTTCCCAGGGCTCATTTACAATGTAGAGAGACTAGTACATAAACAACTAACCACAACACATAACGCAACAGCAGAGTGCAGTGGGAGAGGGAAGGAGGCGGACTAGACCAGTCACAGAAGGGCCCTGGAGGAGGAAGTGCACAGCATTCTTGTCAGCTTCCAAGACATGCAGCTCAGCTTTTCACGGTGTTGTGGTTAGTTGTTTCCTACCACAACCTAAAGAGTCGACCAGTATTCCCTACAGAAGTCTTATGGGAACCTTCAGAATTACAACAAGGGAAAGATGGAGTTTGACTGCTTAGCTCTAATTCAGTGGGCCACTATTTTTAATGGAAAGGTACTGAGCCCTCTGAACTGCACCACTGCCAGATTTTACTTCCTGTAACTCTGGGCAGAAATGCTGGGTGAATGGGGACCACAAGAGAGTGCAAAACTAAGTGGTGAGTCAGACTCTGTGTGTGTGTGTGTGTGTGTGTGTGTGTGTGTGTGTGTGTGTGTGTGTGTGTGTGTACCTGCGATTCAGACAGAAACTAGGGCTCAAAGCATGTGGCTTCACTGTGTGACAATATAAACAACAACTATAAATTAAACTTTTGGCTATATAATATCCATATTCCAAAATATACAATAGGACATTAAAAAATACTGACAGGCCTTCAATATCAGTGACAGTCTGAGTGGAAAAAGCAACGGAGGCACTTCTGGCCATCCATTAAACTAAATCATTAGTAATAAAATCCTCAAAAGTGCTTTCTTTGCACCTGAAATAGAAACTAAACCAAGTAGAGAACAAAATAATCAGCAGCAAACTGTTAGAGAACACATTTTTCATGAAGAGTCTTCTGATACTCGACACTTCGGTGCTGATACTTCCCTCCTCTCATGTCCCTTTAACTCTCATGGGGAAGAATTCCCACTACATACACTTAACTGATTTTTCATCGTACTGGTTACTTGTATGTCTTTAGAGCTTTAAATTTTTGTTTACATGGTCACTGATTATTAGAAAGTGGCCCTTTAACTAACATACTATTGTACTTTGTCTACTGCCAGATGGTGTGCATTCATAGTCTTAGATAATGGTGGTACCCTACCAGTTAAGATAATATCCTTCCTTATGTTGACTTAATCTTGCATTCCTGTCAAAATGAAAGTGTCAGGGGCATAAGTTCAAAATCTGAGGGGGCAAACACAATTTTGCACAGAAACTTCTGAGATTTCACTGGGCTATGACAGGCATAATGCATGCATAACACTGTCACAGAACTCGAGGTTGCAAACAGCATAGTAAAGCTACAGAGGCTAACAAAGGCTGTAAAGGCTGAGTGCTTCCACTGCAGGAATTTCTTCCACATTTAACAGCCTCATCCAGTCTCTGACACTCACCTCTAGAGGCATGGAGCCCATTAACTTGGTATACAGCGAAGTCCGTTAATAAATCTATGGACATGTGTTTTTTCCTAATGTAGACGTATAAATAGAAAACTGAATTAAAAGGCACAAGTGGAACTGCTAACTTATAAAAGCAAGGAGAGCCCACGCTGCTCTGCTTCTGGAGTATACAGAAGGACTAACTGGGAGTTAGCCACAGAAAAGGACATACAGTAAGTTGAAAAGGATCCGAAAGGTTAAGATGTTAAAAATAATGTATATTTTGAAATAAAAATTCTGAGAAAATGAGAAGCTGGATTTTCTTAATAGTTTGGTAAGAATGTTTTTACTTAAGAAGACATTACTTGTATTAAATTTTAAAAATATACCGTTTAATCAAACTCTGGCACTTAATCTTTATCTCTTATAATTCATTATTTATTTATTTATTTATTTATTTATTTATTTTTTGTGGTGCCGGGGATCGAACTCAGGGCCTTGTGCTTGCAAGGCAAGCACTCTAATCACTGAGCTAAATCCCCAGCCCCCAATATTTATTTTCTATTGCCATAGCCTATTTATTACTATTAATTATTCAAAGAAAAGTTTTCCATTATTCAAAATTCATTTCTTTCCAAGTTTAATCATTCCAAATGCTACATTGTGAAAGAGAAATAGGAATTAAACATGTATTTTAATAGGAGCAAACATACAGAAAGAGAATGGGTGGATTTAAGCAATAGTTCTTTATTAAAACAGAAAAGGACTCTATACCTAATTCCATTTGTATCACTCTAGGACAAAATTATGAAAATTCAAAGGGAGAAAAAGGGCAACGGATGGACACTGAGACTCTGAGGACATATACTATGGTGGGCACTTTTACACTTGTTCCCTTATTTTAACTTCATAACCACAGTACGGGGCTTCTCACCCAGATTTACAGATGGGTGACCTTAGACTCAACCATTTTAAATAACTTGCTCAAGTCACAGAACTGGGATTCAAACTGATGCTATTTCCACTGTAATGTGTTGTTTTTCCAAAGAAACAAAATGCACAAAGAACTACAGAGGCATCTGGAAAACATAAAATTTCTCATCTGCAATGCTAACACACAACAACAACATTTTAACATTTGTGACTCCTATTACAGTTTTTTGTCTAATGGCTACAAGTTTAGATAATCTCTTGAAATAAAACCTCATACAAATATGGGAAGTAGGGTTGATGCTTTATGCTATATATAGATGCCATTTTGTTGAGATACCAACAAATATCCTACTGATATGTTTCCTAGGTTTTTGCGTTCTGTTCAAAAACAATTTTAACGGAAGGATGCATTTTGTGGAGGTAAAAATAAGTCTCTTACCTTATCGACGTTCATTCGCTTAAATGATGCTTGCAGAAGTTTAAAGTTGTGAATATACTCATGCTCCAACTTTGCTTGAAATTTTACTTTCTTCAAACTAATGCAGCCCGGAAAGAGCATGTCCATGAACTGGCAATAGGCTGCTCCTAGAAAGACAAGAAAAGTATGTGTGTGTCTTGCTCAACCCAGATGTGACCAAGGATTGGTAGTCAGGAAAGAGTTCATGTTTACAGGCACTGTCATTCAGATATGATAAGTACCTAGGTGGGGGCAAAAAGGACGTTCCTTTTCTCCATCTCAGCAAAGGAGCCCCTGCCTCCTCCCCACTGCTGCCCACTGGGGATGCACGCATGGTGCATCCTCAGCACCACCAGTTTCCATTACTGACCAGCTTCTTGGCAGAAGCTCATTCGTTGATGCCCAGAAAACCAGAGTAAAGATAATTCTTCCTGACTTCTATCACAGAAAAGGAACATCCTTTTTGCCCCCACCTAGATACTAAGGTATCTGCCCCATACTGGCAACAGAAATGCATTTAAGAAGAAAATGAACAGAAATATAAACATGAAAGAACTACAAAAGTTCATCTGAAACATGTACCTCAGAATATACACATATGCTCAAGACATTTCCTATCCATCTTGCAAAACGACCGGGGTAGAAACTGTATCGTTAAGTCATCCAATAACCAAAACAGTTGCATATGAATTTAATTGTGGTCTGGAGCGATGGGGTTCCCATATTAACATGAAGGATGAAGACAGGGACACCGCAACACTTACCAAAGTTCAGAGTCAAGCTGTTTATGACTGAGAAACAAACATGACAGAAATGCTCAATGAGTCCTCTGAGGAAATGCTCATAGGACAAGGTGCTTTTTCCCCCATTTGAAGAACTCTTAGAACATGACAATTTCTTGAAAATCATGGTGTTTAGTAAAAGAAGTCAGAATTCTTTTCCAATAAGAAAAGAAAAGTAACTGAGTAGCAAGAATGGAAACCAGTGGCCATTTTTAAACTTCTTTGCTGTTTCCAGATCTCTTGGTCTGTTTCTAGAATGTACAATGATTAGTCTTTCTGGAACACGAAGGGCCTCCCTTATCCTTTACCATTAAGGCTTCCGTGAGGAGCCTTCTCTTCCATGTGGGCAAGTCATCTTCAGACCGAAGAGCCCCCTCTGTCTCTTACGTCAAACGGGGTGGAACATCCTTTACTGAGGCAGAAATTCCAGGTAAGAGGGAACAAAAACACCATGGTTCTAAGTGTTGTAGAACAGAAAATACTGGGGGAACTCATATTTTATAGGGAAGGGCAGAAAGCAATGAAATCTGCAGAGTCTGATAAAATCTGCAGAGTCTCTACCTCTGGCTTCCACTTAAATGCCAACACCCTAAATATTAGCTAGTGAGTTCCTCGTCAGGAGGGGTTCTCTTAAAAAGGACAAAATATTATAAAAGGCAAACACACTGAGGAGGGGTTTAAGAGAAATACCACGATATGGGAGGCATTTGTATAGTCATCATTCAATTATACAGCTCTTTTTGAAGTGTCACAAAATGCAGTAAATTCCAATAGCCACTTTAGCATTATTCTTTCACAGTACCGTCTCTACCTGCTCTGTAAACTCATTTTCACGCTGGCAGAGTTTAGCACAAAATTTACTCATGGCAACTCAGATACTACTCACAAACCAACTAAATCACCTACCTTTTAAAAAGACATAATTTTGAGAAAAACTTTCAATTTAGAGAGAGAACAAAGGAAAAAAATCATCTTCAGTCTCACCATCCAAGAGATAATCACTAATTATGTTATGGTATATACCATTCTAATCCTTTTCTTTTTGGCAGGGGTATTATATATACTTTTTTCTTAAAAAGGATAACAATATTTTTAAAGTATCATATTTTATTTATTTTATGTAAACGTCTGTCTTCAACTTCACCATGATTCTCTGTCTTGGTCATTTAATATTTTCTACCAATATTTCTCTTATTAGTACACATGTATAGTACATAATCCATCAATATTTTAATAGCCTTCTGATATTTATATCATGCTTAGCAACTTTTCCAAACCAAGATTATATCAATAGTCATGTGTAGTTTCTTTAAGTACTTTTATGATCTCAAGTTTTACATTTAAATTCTGAATCCATGTGGAATTTATTTTGGTCTATGATATAAAGTATGGTTCTAATTTTAGTCATTCCAAATGTTCGTGGAAATCTGTCATTTCTGGCTCCCCTCCATTTGGACACCTCCCTACCTGGGGAGATGCTATAGGTCCCTGCCTCCCACCACAGCAGCCCAAGGTGTACAGACCTCTCTTTTCCACTCCAGCAATAAGGGTGTGGGCCTATGACGAGAGCTCTGCCTTGGGTGTCCCTGCCCAGGTCTCTGAGAGGCAGGAGTGACAGAAATTATACAGAGACCATTAGAGCTTAGTCATGGCAGCAGTAACAGGACTATAGTTAGAGCAACAACAGAATGGGAGTGTACTCACCGTCCTATTCCTGGGGCAGAACGGAAGTTATGTTCCCAGCTCCTTAGCACCCTTTGGATCCTCATCTTCTGAGGCTGGCTTTCCACTGACTCTGAATTGCCCAATCTCTTTCCTGGAAATTCCTCTGCTGCTTAAACTTGCCGTTTAACTTCTGCTATTTCCAACCCAAACTGCCAACTGATAAAGTCAGGTAGGTGTTGAACATCACCATTTCATGGGTAATCTACATTTTCCCCACTGACAAGGAGCACTGTTTTTACTATCCTCTGTGTTACTTCCCTAAAATGTATGCCGAAGTCTCTTTCTAGACTTAATTTTTTTTTTTTTGGTCTGTCTCCATGATAGTTCCACACTCTTAGATCTATAATTCTACACTATGTATTACTATCTGTAGGGTAATCTTCCTCTCCTCTTTCTCAAAATCTTATGTTTTATCATGAATTTATTCTCTCCATTATATTTTTGTTATTTGTGGCACATGAAATAGCTTTTTAAAAATAGAAGTCATTTTACTATTTAATAACAGCTTGAGATATAAGTTATACAACACAAAGTTCAACCTTTTAAAGCATACAGTAGTATTTACAGAACTGTATATTCATTACCACTATCTAATTCCAGAAGATTTTCGTTACTACAAAAAGAAACTGCACACCCATTACCAACTACTTTCTATAGTCTCTCCTTTCTTCAGACCCAAGTAACCAGTAATCTATTTCCTGTCTTTATGTATTTACCTATTCTACACATTTTACATAAATGGAATCATACAATATATGGCCATTGTGCTTGATTTCTTCTATTCAGAAAAATATCTGTTCAAGATTCACCAATGTGGTAGCATGTGTCAGAATTTCACTTATTTTTACAGCTGAGTAATAATATTCCATTGTATAAATATACCACACTTTATTGGTCCAATTATCAATTGTTGGACACCTGCGATGAAAATCCCTTTACCCACTTTTAAAAATTGAGTTGCTTTTTTATTGCTGAGCTGTAAGAATTCTTTCCATCTTCTAGATGTAATTCCATTATTAATGTATGATTTATAAATAGTCTCTCCAATTTTAATGATAAATCAGCTATCATAATCCCATGGAATGAGGCCTTCCCAAATTTAAGCCTGTCTTTGAGTCAAAAAAGGTACAACAAAACCCCACAAATATTCTTTCTTCATCTATGGATTAACTTTCTTAATGGTATCCCTCTGAAGTACAAGTTAATTTTGAACAAATCCAATTTACCCAATTTTTCTTCTGTCATTTGTGCTTTTATTGTCATAGGTAAGAAACTATTGTCTAATCCAAGGTCAGGAAGATTTACACCTACAGTTTCTTCTAAAAGTTGTCGTTTTATCTCTTATATTACGTCTGTGATCTGCTTTTTTTTTTTTGATCCGCTTTTCATTACTTCTCATGTATAGGGTAAAGTTGAGTCCAACTTCATTATTGCATGTGAATACTGTTATCCCAGCACCAATCTTTTTGAAAAGCTATCCTATCTCCATTTAATAGTCTTGGCAGTCTTGCAGAGCACATCAGCATTTCAGGTAAGAGACGTCTTCCATGAGCATTTAGGTGCTAGAGTTAAAGGAGTCCTTGAGAATTTTTCAGAAATAACTTTCAGGACTATGCTAATGACTTGTTGCTGTTGCCTGAGGTATGCCCATCTGGGCACTTTCAACTCAGGTTTTCAGAGGGGGATATGTCTAAGCTGTATCATGAAAAGGATACCTTGAAATTAGTTGCCGCTATTAAGAACATCTTCAACTATACCAGGACGTAACCTAAACGAGGCTGTTGTATTCTGGTTTCTATCAAAAGCCAACCCTCCATTTGTGGTCTGGATCTCTCCCCTCTCACCTTCCCAGTGGTGACTTCTGCCAATATCCTCATTCTCTGTAAATTTCCTTCTGTATGCATTATTCCTAAAGTATATAAATAGACTCTGATATCAATGAACTTCGACAAAATAAAACAAAAATACGTTCCTTGTTCCCATATATCCTTGAGCTACTGTAACATTTATCTCCTTTTTGCAGCAAAACTTCCTGACAAAATTGTCCCTGCTTCAATTGTTTTGTCTCCCATCCAAGTCAACTCAGAAAGAATTCAATTGTCTTCCAAGCTTACCATGGTCTGATCAAGGTCATCCACAGCTTCTCTGTTATCAAATCAGTCACTTTTCTTTCTTTATCTTACGCAACCTCTTAACAGTATTTGGCCTTATTATTTCTCATTCTTGAAACTGTACATTTTCTTCCTTAATTGGATGAAATAGATGCCAACTAACTAGAAAATTCAAGAATCATTGTCTTTGTCCAGGAAATCTCAGGCAGTCACAAATCAGATCCTTGGGTCATTTCGTTACAGTATTTCATATTGTGATGAATAATGTGATTACATTTTGCATGGATCCCCCTTTCATCACATTATGCCAAAGTTACCATTGTCCAGATAATCTATCGCTCCTGCTTAAGAATACCACGGTGGTTTTGGTGAAACCCAATCTCCTTCCCAGGCCGCCTTCACTGCCCTGAGATCAGGTCTCGGTCTACCTCTTCTTTGCCTAATTTCTCTTAAGGAAGCTCTTTTCACTCGGACTTCCTTCCTGCTGTTTCTAAAATACTTTAGGTCTGTTTCTGCATTAGGATCTTTACATTGTGCTTCATCGGGAACTATATGTCACTAGTTCCTTCTTGCTCTTCAGAGCTAGACTTAGATGTGACCTCTTCAGACTGGCTCTCCCTTACTAGGCCACCTGAAGTGGTTTGCTAGTCATTCCTTATCACTTCACCTTGTTTTATATCTAGAATTTCACTGTTAATGCATATGTTGGTTTGTGGTTTATGTTCTAGGGAATGTTCACGAGTGCCTGCATCTTACTTCTTGGTCTCCTTTCTACCTGAGCACTTAATACACTACCTGGCATAAGAAGGTGTCAATAAATGTGGTTAAGAAATGAAGGTTGGCGGGTTGCAGCAGCTGAATTGCAACACAAGCTGGCAAACAGCAAAATTCTAATTAATGTTATTAAACTCCAAAATAAGAGTATGACAAGAAAAGTTGCTACATATTCTTTTAAAATTTAGTGGTGGGTGGGGTATAACTAAAAGCAAAGCAAAAACCTAAACAAAACCAGAACCACTCTGGAGATCAAATCTGCATAAATTTGAACGATAAATTTCAGAAGGCAAAATATTAGGTAGTGCAGTTGGGTAAAAGCAATCCAAATTGGAGGATGTTGTATTTGACAGCTCAAGGTGCCAAATAGTATGAAAGTCAGTCAACATGGTTCTGGAAATAGGTAGAAAAAAGGGAAACTATTCTTTCTGTAGTGCATGTTATCTACGCACCTAGAGCCCTGCGAATGGTTTCAGTTGTCATACATCAAAAGTGACATAAAAGGACTGACAAGAATCCAAAATGAACAGTTGGGGTCACTGTATGAGGAAGATGGAGCTCAAAAATGAACACTCATATGCAAAAGATTTGGGAGTATATCATCCACAAGATGGTGAAAAGCATGATTAGACAATTTCATTTACACAGATCGTAGGACTTCAACACTAGAGCAGTATCACAAAAAAAAATGCACATTTTTATCTGTGTTTTGAAAGTGTCTTTTGAAATTTTTGTATGTTTGCAGTATACAGTGATTACATTCATTATGAAAAATGGACTTTTTAAAAAGAAAAATTTGAAAGAAATATAATAATAAATTTATGGAACATGCATACTAGAAATGTGAGGAAAGAAAATACATTTTTGTAAAATCTGTTAGAGGTTTCACATCTCTTTTTATAATTCTGAACCCCTAGTATCCTTCCTTACAAAGCACTTTTTATATCATTACCCTATTTTGTAAATTTGGGGAATAAGGCTTAGAAAACTGACCGGCTATCAACAGCAGAGTGGACTTCAACTCTGACCTGAACTCTGACCTTTTTTTTTTTTTAAGGTTTTACGCCTCTCTGTGCTGCTTCTTAGGCATTATAAATGAAAATTCAAAGATTCGAGGAGAGTTTGAAAAAATTTCTAGACTGTAACCCTAAAAGGAATTACAAAAGAGACCGCAAGAAAACGTGTGAGCTTTTGGGACTGACATTTGGGGTGTCAGTTATATCTGTCTGTTCACAGGACAATCTTGGGCCAGACAGCGCTCTCGGGGGGGCCGATGTTTTCATCAACCTGCCTAATGTTGTGATTTTATGTTTTAGCACACAAGTAATACACTCAGAATTTCATTTTACATATATGATGTGTATATAAAAGTACACATTTCATCTCTATATAATTTTACTGCTCTCATATACATATATATAATTTCTCTCTCTCTCTCTCACACACACACTCTCTCTCTCTCACTGCTATCCAAAAAATCTCACAGCACTTTTCCAGAAATATGACACAATCTGTGGGGAAGATATCAAGCCATATTGAGTTCTGCTGCACACAGCTACTCAAATTGCCCATCCGATTTTCTCACAAGCCAAGGAACCATTATACGGAGATGTCTGTAACGTTGAGGGATTTAGTTACAACACTGCACTTTCTGTCATCTTATTTGGTACTGGAGAAGGGGTCAGAAGAAAAGAATGACAACTTTAACGTACTAGACACATCCATACAGTCATTATCTTTCATTAACGGGGATCATTACCGGGGAATGATTTGTTAAAAAAAAAAAAAAAAGTATTTGCTCAAGCTCAAATGAACCAGGACGGGGCAAACAGAGAACAGGGATATAAGTCCTCGCCATCTCGAATGGGCTGTGACATGTCATCACACTCGCCCAGTCAACAGTATTCTTATCTGCAAAACGTCAGGGCTGGATAGAGCTCCAAGTTCTAAAATTAGATGACTCTCTAATTCTCAGTTTGTCACCAACTTCTCCTTTGAGGGCTACTTGATGTTTCTGCTAATTAGGAGGCAATGACATCTCATCCTCATATGACTAAGACCTTTGCCAGGGCTCTTGCTTGTAGCCATCCACATCTTTCGTGGCAGTTAATATGAGACAAGACGCTAGGAGGCATACACCCAGGACCCAGACCCCGCTCCAGATTACAGTTCTGGTGACTCCATCTTCATATGATCCTCTTTGAAATCCTGATGTTTCTGCCAATCTTCATGTTAAGTATTAACAATTACAGATCTCTTTCGTATTAGAATATTGTTCTTTTTTGTTTTTTGGTTTTTTAAAATTTTTTTTATTTTTGGTGCCGGGATCGAACTTGGGGCCTTGTGCTTGCTAGGCAAGCACTCTAACCACTGAGCTAAATGCCCAGCCAGAATATTGTTCTTATACAATAACTGCAGGATCATTCTCTCTTCTTGCTGTACTCCGCCCTACCATTCCTTGAACTGATGCTCCTGCAGAACCACCTCTCCTCATGAGGAAGGAAGCACCCCCTGTGGGGAATTAGGTTTTACTAAAGAGAAGAACGAGGCAGAAAAATTCAGGGCTACATATTTCCAACACATCAGCAACACATCTCTCTACTCACACAGATACAAAGATTGAAAGTGTTTCATGGCAATTGTGAAATAAGGTTCTGAAAGATTAATGTTTTAAAAGAATTTTAAATCCCAAAGTTCAACTCTATCATTCTAATCCAACAAAAATATGATTAAATAAGTAGTGGTGCTGTGTTATTTTTATAGGCTTCTTTCATATTCCTGGCAGGAAGAGCAGCTTGACAGCTTCAGTTACCACAGTACTACTTAACTGTTAACGTGAACTTAGGCCACTGTTTACCTTACCTGTCCCTAGTCACAAATGCAAAAATAAAGATCAAGAGTTCAAAAATCTGGTTTCAACTAAGATTGTTCCTCTGAATTCCCACTCCTCAACTGAGCTTCCTGCAGCTTCCCATTTCTTGGGGTTATGTCAAAAACTTTGTATTCCTATTGCAAATAAATCCCCAAAACGAGTAGCTTTCCAACTGACTCCATAAAGAGGAAAAGGAGCAATAACCAGTAGGAAGATTTCAACACCTGCCCACAGACAGAGAAGGCGTCTGTTAATTGCAAAGACTGCTGAAAAGCACCCCATTCATGTCCAACTCAGAGGAAGCTGTCAAAGGACATTTTCATTTCTTTTCTTATATAGAAAAAGCAATAAATAACTACCAATCATTATTCAGGCAGATGGATTTTTAAGAGTACCAGCAGATAAATCAAAAGGCCTTATCAAACCACATGATTGGTCTTTCACTGATAAATGTACTGAGGTTTTTACTAATTCATATGATAGAAAACTATCATGAGAGTCTGGTAAGTCTGGAGTATACTGCAGTTAAAGATACCAGCATTCTCTGGTCACAATCTTTTTTTCAAGAACGGAGAATACTTTTTAAAAAATAATGCTACTTTTAGATCAGAACTGTACTGAGAGACATGCAAGACAACATTAAAAGCTAGACCTGCTGTTGCAAAAACGAATATTAAGATCAAGGTAATGAGTTGATTTAAGTGTGCCTTCACAAAAACGTCACTAAAGAATGAATATTTCTGTAGCTTTCAAAAGGAAATTTCAATGTTGTTAAAAACCTAAGTACCAAATATCCTTTAAGATTTATATAGTCATATTTTTATTAAAAAGTGAATTTTAAAGAAAAAATTAGATATTATTAAAGACAGAAATATATGATATTCACAAAGGAGCTGATATTTTAAGAGTGGTATCTGCAAGAATAATTTTCATAGAAATTATTTATAACTGCATTGAAAACTAGAACTGCTAAAAACACTGAAATGTAACTGGTCTAGTAACAGTTGTTTTACTCAACTGAATTATAATTACCCTATAACTGGGGTTTTAAAATGTTTTAGGAAAAAAATAATAAACTTCAGTTCTGCCTAGTGATATGGAAAATGACTAGACAATTGAAGGACTAAAGAAATGGCAGGTGGAGCTTGTTGGTCCGAAAGATTTATTTTCATCTGCCAGTCAAGGAGCCAGTGCAAGGCGCTCAGTTTCACTCCAGTGCCAAGCACCAGTGATTTCCTTTTGCGTAATGTGCTCCTCAGTTTTTACCTAAGCAAACTGTCTGATAGATCTCACTTCATACGATTAAATTTGGCTTCCACATGGGAGTCAACAAAGAAGGAAGAAGGAGGGGAGCCTGGAGCAGAAGGCTAGAATGGTACATGGTACAAAATGTCATGGACTTCCAGGAGCCTAATACTGAAACTGGCAGCAAGATGTCCCAGAGGCTGGAGTCCGAGACTATAGCTAAAGTTAGAATCTGGCATTCCAGACAGAGGAGGAAAGAGGCCATAAAAAGCCTTTATTACAAATGAAAAACAAGCTAGAAACATACCTATGAAACCTATTCTGAAGGGTTTCTATTTTCTTATTAAGATTATGAAAAAGGAAAGTTCCATGAAATGCTAACATCAGGGGATATATACAGCCTCTCTATTCTTATGTTTTTACACATTCATCTGTATTACATTTCTACTTCAATGGACAAAAAATTTTTTTAAGTAGTGCAATATATGTTACTCTGTGAAACAAAATTTAAAGAAAAACTTGAGTTAGAGGCAAGAATCTGAAAAGTCGGGCCATCTCTCTAAAGCAATGTCCACCTGTAAGTGGCACAAAAGGGTGCCATCATTTTATTAATCAGTGAAAAACCAACAAACACACAAATGTTTATTGAGAAGAATGATCTTACTCTTAACCGAATAACTTAATTTTGAGAGACCAGAGAAGTCCACATGGAAGAGTCAGCAAAATTACACGCCAGAGACACATAAATACTACAGGAATCAGTTCAAAAAGTTTGCTTGCTAAAAACCCAAGAAAGAATAATAAATATTATCAAACAGATAACGTCAAGCCGAACACACAAGGAGCTTGAGTTCTAATGTGAAGATTTAAATCAAGTACTCCATGACCCTAAGGCTTTGTCAAGGTCTGCAAACTGAAAAGAGGGAGCGCTCGTGTCTTGTTGAAGGTGGTCAGGAAGAACAGGGAAGGCAGCTTTTGAGATTGCCTTCCGAGCAAGGCAGGGAAAGGTGCAGGTGGGCAAGTGGAGGCCCTGAGCAGCGGGGTTGTGGGGCCGGATGCTGGAGAGGTGGGCTGCAGCCAGACTGCTCAAGGCTTTACATGCCATGGGGAAAAAAAAGAAGCTTAACTTAATTTGGTAGGTTGTTGGGAGCCATTTTTAAGCCTCCATTTTCAGAATCTATTTTTAGGGCAAATTTAACTAAAGGTAAGAAACATGAAGTGGAGGTACCTCTCCTGTTGTGCTCAGGGAATTTCTCTTGATTCACTGCCTATATAATTTTAAGAAATCAACGGTTCTACACGTCAGGCCACCATATGAACTCGGGTACGGTATGTGATGCTGAGGCTTTGGGTACACGCATGATACAGGGGCATCGACGGGCCAGCACGAACCTGCAGTCTGCCTTACACGAGGCGCCCCTTAGTTACACTGCTCCTTCTGTTGCAGAAGTTGCCGCCCCTGGGACTGGGTTCCAGAGTTCTTCCCCAGATCTACACTATTTCACCTTCTCCCCAAGGTTTCCAGATGAGGGCCTCTTGCCTTTGTCACTCTTCCCGATCTAGTTCACTGGCTCTCACCCACACCAGTATCTGCAGCTGCCGCTTTCCAAGGCAGGATGCGCCTTTCCTTACAGCTCCTGGAGGGGGGCCTAGAGGCCAGACAGAAAGTCCAGCAGGCTGGGCCGGGCGCCGAAGGAAGCCTCCAACAATAGAGGACTCAGTAGTTCCCAGGAAACATCCATGCAGACTGTGATACATTATGGAATCTTCTATAAGGAGTCACTTTCTTTTTATTTCCCACATTAATCCCAGAGCACTTTGTTTTCTAAGCATAATTCTTGTATTAGGAGGAATTCAAATTAGTATGAGGACTGTACAGTAGTTATTTCAGGGATTTAATTATGTGACCACTGTAGAAATGAAAGAAAAGAAAGAACAGGAAAAGATTTCTGATTTTTTAAAAAATGTGTAATTTTCAAGTTGCTATACATGATTTTATTAAGCTCCTTCTACAGTTTTCTAAAGTTCTGCTATGAATTGCCATAAGATGTTTTTTAGAAGAAATGAAAGTAGAATATGATTCTCATGGAGGGTGTGAGGAGAAATTGCAGGAAACCATGCTGGCATTAGTCTCACCATTTATACGCTTCTTACTGTCAAACAACTTGGTCATAAAAGCTTTAAGTGTGAATACTTGGGGAAGAACACACCCTTGGAAGGGAAGGGACAAATAAAGAGAAGTAACTTGCTATCTGTCATCATTACATAATGGTTTCAGGGTGGAAAAACTCCAATCTGCAGAGTAATGGTTATTTTAAGAGGTGCCAAGCAATTCGCTTACTCTGTTCCCAAGTATGGAATTTCAACATGCCCGAACATTTGACAATGATTTCTGACACTTTTTTTGTCCTGTAATGTCTGTATGTCTGATGAACTATACCTTTTTTTAAAATTCAGGAAAAACAGGTTTAAAAATGTTTTCTTTTGACAAGCAGCAGAATGTGGGGCTACTTGGTTTGATCATCTTCACTGTGTAGAAAGTGAGTGGCCCACCCACTAGTATTACAGATTATTTCTGTGCATACACTGCTTGTTAGTGTTAGAAACTATCTGGTGGTGACACAGGCCAGATGCGTACTTTCGTCCTTGTTCTACTTTTGCTTTATTTTCAGGTAAACTGGAAAAAAGGGAACATGAATGCTCTGGATAGAAGCATATGTCAATGAGAATTTGGTAGTAAAGAAATGAGTTCTAACGGTATGCTCTACGCTGGTTCTCATATTGCTGAGCCTCTGGTTCTGGCCCACTGTCTGACATTCTGTAAGTGCTCAATGAAAATATGCCTACTGCAAGAATAAATAAAGCAATGTGGAGAATATCAAAATGATATCTAAATGATACCTTTACTCAAAATCACCACCTTCCTCTTCTCAGTCTAAATCCACATTAAAATTCTAGTTTGAATAGCATTTCAATTCAATTTAACTTTGTAATGTTTATTAACCATCTACTGAATTTGCACGGCTGTTTGGTCAAAGATTCAAAAATGGCTGAGAGAAAAAGCTTTTCTGGACTGAAACAATCCTTGATTTCTTTGGATACTTCAGCACTTATTACTGAAGCTTTATTGTCCTTCTGCTGCTTTGAATCCCAATACACACTGCGAGTGTCTTTTGTATACATTTAACATGCATAAAACTCGCACTTTCTTCCCATCCTGATCAATGTTTTTAAATCTAAAATGTCCTTTTATCACCTTTTACACTTGAATGGAGACCTCCTTCTTCTAAGTTTAGTGCAAGGATCATCTTCTCTATGAAGGTCTTCTGTTAGCAGCGCAGAACTGTTTCTCTACCCTGGCTACAGCAGCCCAACAGTGGACTGAACTGCATTCTAATTAGCAACTCTCCTGGATAACTAGTGAGTATGTTTTTAGGACTGTACTCTGGTTTGAATCTTGAATGCCCTCAAGAGTCCAGGTGTTAAAGGCTTGGTTCCCAAGGTAGTACTCTTTGGAGATGGTGAAACCTCTGGGAGGTGGGTCCTTGTGGGAGATCCTTACATCATTGGGGGGATACCTCTGAGGGGGACTGTGAGACCCTAGCCTCTTCTTTCTCCCTTTTGATTCCTGGCAATGGGTTGAAAAATTTTGTTTCACCACATGCCCCTTACATGATGTGCTGCCTCGCCATAGGCCCAGGGAAAGGGGGTCAGTTGATCATGGACTAGAATTTCTAAAACTGTGAGCCAAAATGAACTTTTCTTCTTTTAAATAGATCATCTTGGGAATTTCATTATAGCGAAGGAAAACTGATGAACACAACTGGGGATGGCATCCAGTCATCTTCCTCCTGTGCTAGCAGGGTCTGCAACCATAACCACTGGCATCTCTCATATTCCTGTATGGAAAGGGTTTGGATGCCGGAGAATGTCTGGAGCTGGGAAAAAGGTAACTCCCTTAAATGGTGCATCAGCACACACCTTTATATGTAAGACTAAGAAAACACCAACTTCTCATATTAAGGAAGGTTAAGGAAAGTACTGATGGAGCCTCTTCATATGGCTACCTCAACACAGGCTTCCCAAAATGAATTAAGCATGTGGACAACAGAGATATCTTGATGAGTATGTCCTTCGGGGGAACCAAGCTTGTAACAAAATTATTCTAGAAGATGTTCTGTTTTCTTAGATGGCATAGAAAGGAGGAGATGAGGATGTGAAGTCCTTTGGGAACAAACTTGTTAGAGCAAGTCTAGGGCCAACACGAGGAAAGGACCACATTTTGGTGTGTAAGTGGCAGGTCAGCTGTGAACGCCAGGCATGTCTGAGCTCTGATACATAGTTATTGTTCTTCTTCTTCACAGGGTTGTCAAAAGGATTAAAAGAAACTATATAAAAAGCACATTGAAAGTGGTATAGAAAGAGATATAAAAGCTGAAGTATTTTGATATCATTATGCCCCTAAAGTATAAAAGCATATACTATGTGCCTGGTTAAAATAGAGCTATAAAAATGAATGGACTTGAATTGGACTGTTTCACATATGAAATATGAAATCTCAAAATGCATGTTTTAGATTCAAAGGACCAAAATCAAAGAATAAAATGAAATCTTTGCTTCCTACCAGCAAAGAAAGGGTATGAACGCATTGCTAAGATCCTCTAGTTTATCTGCTGAAAAGTGTCTGAAGGTTTCTCCAGTACTGAAGTCTTTCCTCAGATAAACATATGAGGTGCTTAAATCATCATAAATTCACTTGTAAAAGGAAGTGACTATTTTCCCCAAATTTATACATTTCCTGTAAAGTCTTTAGATGTTTTAAACTGAAAGAGAGAGAAGGGAAAGAAAAAATAGCACTCTGCATTCGAAATAATGTTTTACAAGGAACACATCCATTATGTAAAGTAACGAACATCTTGAGAAAAATCAAAATAACTTTCAATATGTTGGAACATACTTTTTTGTGTTTCTTGTTAAGATACTGGTCTTAACAGATCTTGATGAACGATTTCAGAATAAGCATGTCATCATGTGTCACCTTACAAAACAGACAAAATCAGAAGAGAAGGGGCTCTAAAGGTTTCTGTAATTAGAATTATGAGTTAAAATAAATCTTAAACCCTACCAGGTGTTTGGCTCTAGTAAGGGTTCCCACACCCTCTACCTAAGATCCCCGGCCCTGGAGTTAGAGAGCTGGGCCCTAAAGTTATTGGAGTCAGGGCTGGGGCTTCCAAGTTTCATCAGCAATATTTTTATCACAGCACTCATATTGCACTGTACAGCAGAACTCTATCTCTAGATGCACCATCTACCATTTAGGGGCAGGTAAAATTCAGCAATCTTACCACAGTACATTTGGCAGAGTTGGTGAATTAGCAATATACTGAGCAAGAACCTTGAAGAACGTACTTCGGCTATGACCTCTGGGAATTTCCCAGATAAAAGGAGATAATAAAAAATGAAATTGTTGGATTTAAGTAAGGAAACTTTTTTTTTTTTTACAATTTCCTAAAATTACTACTTTTTGTAATCTTATTAAGCATTCACAAAGGCAATCATTAGTTTAATTTTCTAATAATATAATACCCATTCGCTTTGTTCCTATTAACTAGATTAAATTCATTGTGATTACATGTTCCTTAATTTTTCATTAGGTATATATACTATCAGACTTCAATAAAATAATTACATTCCAGGTGATCTGTTTTACCTACCCTGTATTATTTCCCTAGCCTCTTTAAAAAAAAATTTCCCTCATTTTGGTGTTTATCATTACCTCACAAGGAACTTTAGTGGAAATTTGAAAGAACAGGATGTAAAGATGGATCTACAGGTCTAGTCCTGTGAAAAATGCTAATGTACTCATGTGACAGTTGCCCAATTAGAGACCAAGCCAGTTATCATCTGGCTTCATGGAATTTAAAAATATCTGTTGCATACCTCCCCAAAATGTTAACAGTTCTACAGTTTCCCGAAGATGTCTGCATATGCGCATGGTTGCTTCAAATAAGCAAAGTAAGACCAATTTTCACATATTTCTCGGATGAGATCATCAGAAAAACCCTCTCTTAGAGAAGACAATGTGCTTCACGTATCTAGAGCTGGACCTAAGAAAGCACTTAATTACTGCCTTAGTTACTGCACATATCTCAAGACAAAGGCTGCCCTAGCTTGAGAGTCTGTCTGTAGAAGAAACTAAAGCCCTCACACATGCTCCAACAAGCTAGCTTCTCACCTCATCTGACTCCAGATGCAGGACAGCAGTTCTCAGGGGTTTCCCTCTCTGTAGTCATTCTGTCACCCAGGAGCACCTGGCCACTTCCAAAGACGCTGAATGAATATCTTTCCCACAGACTCCCTTGTTCCTGCCTCTCTTCCCTTACTTCCTCCTTAGTATGCTCTAAGCTGTCCCAAAACATGACTCACCACAATATGGTCTCTAGTCTTTTGTAGGGCAGGACTCTGATATACTGAGCTGTTTGGGGGCTTCAAGGACAATGACCATGTCTTACTTATCACCTGGTCCCCACAGCCCAACCCAAAGCAAGGCTGAAAACATGTTTGTTAAGTTACACTGATGATCAGAACTGAATCCAGTAACGAGAGGTGGCGATGTGGCTTACTGCTTTCAAAGATATATCATCCATATGTGTAAATCCAGTGTACAGAGGCAACTTGATAAAGGAAGGTGAATGCACACATGCTTTCCCCCACTATGGTACTTAGCATTACAAAAGGCAATTAAACAAAACATCCCAAGGAAAACAAAAATATCCATTATGTTTCTCTTCAGCAGCACGGTGCCAAGACATAGGCAAATAAACAAATTGAGAAGGAAAAATAAAAAGCCCTTCTGTCTTATATATTCTGCTCAAAAACCAAAGTCCCTTTCAGCCCATCCACGAGTGGAAAGACCTGACTATGTTACCTCCCACAGCAACTGGACCTGAGGCTGGACCCCTCCCTGCCACCACCAGCTCACTTCTGTTCCCTTCTTCTCCAGTTAATTGGTATGCTGAGACCGAGTAAATTGATTTTCAAATTAGCTTACAACAAAAAAAAAAAACTAGGGAGAAAAACTGTCAGCAAAAACAAAAGCCTTCTGTACGATACGTCCAAATATGAATAATATTCCATTATAGTACAACTACCGCTCCAATAATAGTAACACAATCTCAGATGGTTTAGCTTTCTTATAGAAGATAGGAGTTTACAATCTTATAAAGCTAAGTAAACTCTCGGGCTTGCACACATTGACAGAACACCCTTTCTTGCTTTCAATAGGAGGGGCCAGGAAGAGCAACCCTACTAAATTTAGCCTCTGAGCTGATTTCGTCACTAACCTGTCCTCCTGACAGTGGTCTCTGAGGACAGAGGAGAGGAAGCCCAGGGACACCATGCTAGGCTGGGACCAACCTATTGAACAGGCACAGATCTGCAGCCAAAAATGGTCACAAAAAACAGAGGACCTGGGGCCAGAGGACCTGTCCCTTGTCCCCGATGGCCACACCTATGTAGCCCCAGAGCACACTGTCAATCCTAGTCCCTTCTACAGAGCTGTCACATACCCAGATTTGTAAATCAGCAGCCAAATTCAGAAGCTTTCCTGGAAGAAGAAAATACCAGAAACTCGATCCAAGACAAAGCTTGAACCAATGTGGAGAAGTACAAATTGAAACTGAATTAAATCCTCATCGTTTTTCTACCTTTCTTTTTCAAGTCAGCCGAGAAAAATACCTAATTTTTTCATCAAAAAATGGTTTAATTCAAATGACATTTTATTGAAATGCTGAAATGCTCAGGAAAATAACTAAGCACCCGAGAGCACAGGGTGGAGTGACAGTCCTGGTACTGCCCTCCCCGCTGTGTGGACTGTTTGCCCGCATCTGCTGTAGGTTTGCTGCTGTCTTGTCCTGTGGGGAGAGGGAAGGAGGGTGGGAGGGTGCACGGACACGAAAGGGTGGGCTGGGCTGGTGGGCTTTCCTGTTTAGATTCGGCTTCAGGGAAAGGGACTGGACACAGAAAAACGGATGTCAGAACGGTGTTTCCAGGCGGCGTGGTTCCTTAGGGCAGGGCAGAGGGCAGGGAAGAGGGAAAGGTCCTCTTCCTTGCTCTGTCCGACTCCCCTCTCTCTGGCTTTTCCTCTTCCTTTTCATTATGGTCCACCATTTTTGCTATCATTTCTATCAGCAAGATATCTCAAATTGCTAACGGTGTTCTTAGATATTTTTAGTATCATACTGCCCACTCATCCTCTACGCCACCTCATAAAAACATCTAGTAAAATGGTTTGAAGCTTATACTCAGGCAAAAACATGCATCTTCCTCTGCCCCCAAAAGGCAACTGAACAAAAACATAAAATACTTCAAAGCCAAACCAATCTGATATTATATTATGCCACTCCCCTCATTCCACAATGGAAAATCCACAGTGATGCAGCTTTTATCTTGTTCTTTTTTTCAAAAATTTTACATATGAATACATTCATCCTGGGGCATTGGTGCAGATATGCAACACATCTTAATCCATTTTGCTTACTCTTTCCTTCTCATCCCTCCTCACTCCCTCCATCCCTAGATCCCTTTCCCAAAAGCTCTACCTCTTTGTTTTCTACCATCTATCTTTTAGACAATTATTCATTTTTGAAGCAGACATAGATAAGCAGTATATCATATTATTGTAGGCAATATGTAGTTGATATCTATAGATCACCGATAGCTATTTATATAGCTATTTTTTACTTGAAATTTAAAACTGTTTTTCACAAGAAATAAATGCAAACAAAGTATGCACATAAGTCCATGACCCAGATTTAATGCTCAAAGAAAAAGCTCATAAGGTTATATCTTTGGGATAAAATAACAGGAGATAAGAATGAGTCATTTTCATTGTTTTGCAATTTAGTACAATGGGTTCTCCAGTGTTTTACTGTCTTACACCACCTTCCCTCTAAAAAACTTAAAAAAAAATGCTTTTATAGAAACAAGAGATATTACAAAAGGGTGGAAAATTCTGAGGAACACACAGCATCAAAGTGAAGTAGTATTTCAGCTCTTTATGAGCTGAAATTAAAATTAACTGATGTTAGTTTTGATATTGAGCTGGAAGGAGATCTCTTAGCTGGAAGTTAAAAAAGAAAAAAAAAGAAAAAGAAAAAGGGGAAATAATTAATAAGGAAAGAATGCAAAAATGGCACGACCAGGATAGGAACAAAGTCTTCAGAAAACAGAGTAAGAAATGAGGTTGAACAAGGAAAAAAAGAAGAAATCAATTTAGATATGTAAAAGTATTTTGCGCATGTTTTTCCAGAGCATGCTACTAAAATAAAACCCCATGTGGTAAAAGGAATTAAAATAAACACTGAAGAAAAAATACTACGCCCCAAATTTGACTATTCATAGTCAAATTTGAGGATAAATCACATACGTCAACAATATTTTGATTTGTTCTTATCCTAACAGCACTGTCCAAGCTGCCTTAAATGTCTTCTAGAACAACAGACATAAATAAATAAATTCCTAAATAATTAAGTAGAAAGATAGCTTCCTCCTGCTAAAGGCTATTGCTGAAAACAAAAGTTGCAGATTAAATTATGAATAAGGAAACTATGCCAGACAGATTTTGGATAATTTCACTTCACTTCACTTTTAGCGGTTTGGGGTTTCTCAGAAATTTCCTGCAAGCTCTAGGCTACAGACAAAAGTACGTGGGCTGCTTTTTAAAATGCAGGCTTTGAAGCTGCACTCCCAAAGGTACCGACTTAGAAGGTCAAGGGTCCCCGAGCATTTGCTTTTTCAGTACACGTGCATCTGCTCCAGTTTATACTTTGAGAAAACGGCTGCCTACACTAAAAGACCTCTCTTTACTATGGAGATTAACATGTTTATTTTCCAGCAAGAAGCATGTTTCAGAGCAGAAAGGAACTTTTAAATCTATTTTATTCTTCTAAACCATCAACCTCATAACCTTAGGTTGCCAGGAAGTTATCCTAACGGGAATTATGCCTGTTCAGTGGGGATCAAAATGCTGCCTACATAATCTGATCAAGTGGCCTGGATAGTGGCAGTGTAGCTGCAAATGGCCGTCAAATGTGTACCAGAGCTGTAAGAGAACAATGATACAAGAAGCCTTCACAAATGCTGCTTAAATTTTTATAGAATTTGCCTTGTGGGAAATTTTAGAGAGCTGCAAAGATTATATATATTGCTTATAAACATTTACTACTATATCCAAAAAAAAATTGTAATTTGCTCTCATTTTATTGGCAACCAAAAACTCTCTAAGTACACTGCATAGGAGGCTCCTTGAGGATTGTTTAAACATTTAAGGCCCGTAAGTAGAAATGTTCTCTATAACTCCTTTCCTTATTTGCTTCCTCCTTATTTCTGTTTTTCTTGATAACCAACCTCATTCCCCTTATCTCCACACACATACACCCACACTGTGGGGAAGATTTACATTTTTGTCTTTGCCTCCGAAGTAGTTGCGAATTACTTTTCATTCATCCCCCAAATGACATTTCTGAAGGAATACTGCGAAGAACGGCCAATTTCAACACAAAGTGGAACGTGCTATTAACAAGGATTGCCAACATATAAACTACTTTTTCCAAATCAAGAAGAAAATATTAGAGCGCTCTAGAATGCATAACAAAAACACCACAATGTACTTGAATGGATGCAGTTGAGTAAGATATAGTAAGAGTTGTTTCTGGAAGTTACTTTGGGCCATGTCAGTAGGCCAACAATATATAGACCTGGTGTATCATCATAGTCCTAGCCCATTTTTCTCCAGCTTGTATTGAAGGACAAAAATACAGATTAGTTAATACCCCTCCTGACTTAAGTCCCAGGACTTCATGTTTGAGTCCTAAGCAGAAAGGTGGGGAAGGCCACCTAGCCAACCACCACATCTTCTTTATGGGAAAAAAGAATCAAGGAGGAAGAGATGTCAACAGCAATGAACGTTAGTCCTCTAGTGTATTCTGATCAAAGCAGGACCTACCAAAAGGCAAATACATAATCTGGTGGGTGCTGGACGCATACGTGATCTGAGACCAACCAGGAGGCTTTGCAAATTCTGATTGCACAGCATGAAACTGTTTTCACACATGATTCACTGGAAAGACAGCAAAATGTCCAATACCAAAGTCTCAGCTGAAACTGATGACTCTTTGGTATCTAGTCTCTCTCACTGAACTTCGCCAAAACACAGTCTGGTAATATTTTCTATTTTCTTATAACACTTTCATGTTAGAGTCAGAAGTAGAGCGGAAATTTCTTACCTATTAGTTTACAAGAAGGAAATACTTTTTATTTCCAAAGGAGGACTATTTATTTCTTTGATAAATACTTGAAACTAAGGATGAATTATTTTACTTTACATATGTCCCTACTTTATTACTGATACTGAAACTTTTTATTTTTTAAAAAAGTTTAACTCAATATGCAGTGCTTGCAGATCTACTTGGTATCAGGTAACAGTGTCACGCAGGCATTTAACAAAAAATAAAATATGGGCCTAGTCTCAAGAACTCTCACTACCTGTGGGGGAGTAGGAATCAGACATCATAACACAGTGTGGCACGTGGCATTCCGGAGGGGATGGCATGCTTTGGGAACATGCAGGAACCTGGGGGATGCTTCACAGAGGGGCTGGCAGGTGAGCTGCATTTTGAAGTGTGGACAGGACTTCACCCAAACATTAAGAAGGGGAAAGACCCGTAAGCCAAGACAGCATGAAAAAAATCTATGGGATGTCAAGGGGAGGAGTCTTCAGGGAACAAGGAGTGTTTTGTGAGGCTGGGGAACAGTGGGGAGGGTTGTGGAAGATGAAACTGTGAAGATGGGTAAGTGGCAGCCAGAAGACAGAGGTCTGTATCAGCCACAGGAAGGCTGAGTTTTATCCTGTAGGAGGGATAATGTGGACCCTGAAGGTTTGTAAAGCAGGGTGTTGTAAGATCCACTCTATGCTGCAAGCAGTAAATGGTGTGGCAAACAGGGCGCAATGGAGAAGAGACTAGGAGACAGCATTATCGATAAGGGCTTATAGAGATCAAGCAGAGGCAGTTCACAATACCCGTTGAGATGGTGCTATGCTTTTAGATGTTCAGACATTTTTCTCCCATCTGTTCTTTAGCTATACCTGGATTTTCTCCTTTAATTATATATTGATACTGATACACATTTTTCCTGCCCAAAACGTAACATATATGGTTCATAAAATTACATTCTTCAAGACAGTAAACATTTTGGGTACTTAAAAAATGATCTCTTACCTGAACAAAGCTGTTCCACTTTCGTGTAGTTTAAAGATACTATGTCATTAACCCATGCAATGATGTCATGTCTGCTCATAGTCTCTTGGGTTATCGAGGTAGAATACACATTGACTGCCATTCCCCAACTAGGAAAGAACACACAAAAATAAGTTTATTTACCCACATGGAAAAAAAAGTTAATCTGAATCTAGAGCAGATCATCAAGAATATCCTGGCCGAGCTCCAGGGATGTCAAAGTCCCACCACCTCAGCCTTTTCTGGCATACTTTTCTCTCCCTGTCTTCCACATATGTGCCAATCGCAACTACATTTCACAGATTTTTCATGCATCATCTTTTACATCTCTCCCAAATAGACCACACTTCTTTAGGTCCTGAAATTCCTAATTTATAACACAATTTAGAGTCTCACTTTTGATCTGAAGCCATGTGCGATACTATGAAGTTACCAGCTCTACAGCAGTACGCAAGGATATTATTTTAGTTTTCCATGTGACTTCACAATTATTTCACTCTAAGCACTTCCAAGTGTTAGTGTCTTAGGAGTTGGCCCTTCTGATAGATGTGTAGTGGGAAAGGATCCTTTTTAACCTTTAAACTTTACAGCTTTATTAATCTTATAGAACATATATATGCACAGATACGTATGAACTTTTATTTTCGAAAATGTTAAATATATGCAAAAGGAAAGAGACTAGAGTCACAAGTCAGTGTCTACTTCATGGCTTCCACTGTTATAAGCATTTGATCAATCTTGTTTCATTTATACTAAAAACTCAACGCTGCCCATTCTACTCAGCCCCTTAAGCCAGTTTATATGGACTAAATGCCAAGTATCACATCATTTCATTATGAATGTTTCAGTGTGTGTCTCTAAAAGATAAAGTCACTAAAAAATACCAAGCCCAAAAAGTATTATCACATCTAAAAATAATCACTTCATATAATCAAATAAGCATTAGAATATTTTACACTTTAGTCTGTTTGCATGTGCATTCAAATAACATTCATGCATCATGACGCTTTGGTGGGTTCCTTAGATTTCTATTATCTATAGATTTCTTCATTTTTAGTCTTTCCCTGTAATTTGTTTTGGTGTTGAAGGAAATGGGTTGTTTGACAGTTTCCAATTCTGGATTGTGTGCACTGCATCCCACTGGTTGGTTCAGGCTGCGCTCCATCCTTTGTATTCCTCTAAAGTGTAATTTGATCCAGGGGCTTGATCTGACTCTAGCTCACTTGAAGGGGCCTCCTTCATGGAGTGTTTGAATTTCTATCAACGGGCACACAGTGTCTGGTTGGCTCTTTTTGACTACTGTTAGCCATTGATACTTGCCTAGATGCAATGATTCATTAGAAACTTCAAAGTGATATTCTATTATTCATTCTTGATTTATTAGCTGGAATAAGTCTACAAAGAGAAAGTTCCCTCTTAGGTATCTGCAAGTTCAACTCAAGCATGAAAGGCAAAACAGATGCCTGATTCACTTTCTTTACCAGTTCTCAAAACAATGATGTGTCCTCTAATATTCTCCAAACATGGCCAATGGGGTTTTTCTTTTATTTTTGAAGTTCTGTACTGTATAATTATGAACTCATGGATTGAAACATTTGATATGTTTACCTATATAAAACATATCAAATTAAATGTTTAATTATATAAAACATATTTGATATGTTTCAATTCATCAGAGTTTATATATTTATTGATATAAGTGTGCAAGAGCTGATCGCTTTTGAGTTCTTCTAACTCCTAGCAGTCTTTGGCAACTTCCCTGCTTTCTGGCATAAGACATTCTGGGCTCAACTTATACCTTTTCTGCCTCAGACCTCGAAGCAGTCATCTGTTCAAGGGGTCCTGATTCCCTTCAGTGGCAAACAATATTTAGAGATATAAAAGTAGTATGTTTAAACATGAGTAGATGGGATAGCAAAATCTATAGTTTATAGGTTTTACCCAAAAGTCTACATATTTATGAAACAGTTGTGCTTGATTACTCTCATTAAAGCAATATAAATCTGCTCTCTACTTCAAAATGCTAAATGAGGATTATACTTAGAAATAGAAAAACATACACATCCATTCATCTAGCCACCCATCATCCATCCATCCATCACCCTTATTTATCTATCCTTATTTATAAATTCTCTTCTGAAGATGTGAAAAATCTTATAGTATTGACCATAAATACTGCTTTTCTGGACCATTTTTAAAGGGTTTTTTTGGGAGGGGGCACTGATAATGTCTATCGCTCATTATATTATTTGCTTTTAAAATCCAATCAATTTCTACCATCTGTATAAATTATATAAAACCTTAGGATAAATAATTCAAATTTTAAAATATTTTGGCTGTCTGATGTAATTTTTGCATAACTTTTGGCAGTGTGCTTTTTTCCTAATGGTTTCTCTTTGTTGCAGTCATGAAAAGCTTTTCCATTTCCAGGCAATGTATCGATGGTGGGCAAGGCGTCAAGGCCCAGAATTATGCTAGATGGCACTTAACCAAATAAAAAGTTTTGCTCCAGATGATTTAAAATAAAAAACTGGACACAAAGGAGGAAGACACAGACAAACTGGTGTTTTAGAAAAACAGCTCTTATATCAATAAGTAAAAATGTTTTGTGGTTACATAAGAGAAAGACACAACAAAAGGACAGGCAGAAAGAGTTACGGCCACTTTAAAAAAAAAATCCATGAGAACAAGGAAGAAGTCAATCCTGCAGTCTGTCAATGAATCACTTTCATCCAGGTCTTTACTGATAACGGTCACCTAGAGACAATTTCCTTTCAGAATCTGAACATTCAGCACACAAAGGCAAAGGAAAGCACTATACGTCCTCCAGGAGTTTACTAGACAGTCTAGTAAACAACAAGAACAGCACTAGACTTGTGTTTTGAGAAATTCCAGTTAATTAGCTGGTTAATTCTTCACTAGACCCTTCGCTCTCACTTCTGCTTTGCATAAAGCTGCCCAACGAACACCACACCCGCAGTTCCAGAAGCCCCGTAGCAGGAGCAGCCGTGTGCTAAAGGACTTGTGGGAAAACTAGGTTAGTGGGCAGAACAAGAGTAAGGGTGAGCCAGTGAAAATTGGGAATATTTTAAAACTTCCTAAAGTAAAAGGCTGACAACACTCAGTGGTGGCAAACCTAGGGCACATGTGTCATTGAAAGCTCTGGAAGGTTAGCAGTCACTGCATTAAATGGACTTAATACCTACCTCACATTAGCAATGAGATTAATATAATTTCCGTTTCCTACCCATGCTAATTGGACTCTTATTATAATCTACCTTCTGCAAATTTCATCGAGATGCTTCTACAGGCATCAGACTTCGTGGCTGTCTTTTGCTAGTCTCCTATCCAAATGTGCCAGGTCTTTTGATTTTAGGCCTGGCAGCTCTGGTTCTGACACCATTTCCAGGGACGAGGTGGCCTTCTAATTCTGCAGCAAGTCACCTGGCTACCAAAGTGGATTTTACTCCTGCTCTGCCACCCACCATTTTTCTTCTCAATCCCTTCAGCTCCCACTTTTTCTATAGGTCAAATTTCAATATATTCAAACAAATTATCAGAGAACCAAAAATGTCATAGGAGAAAAATTATGTATTTCCAAATATATTACCAAGGTGGGAGAATTTTTTTTTTTTTTTTTTTTGGTGCCGGGGATCGAACTCAGGGCCTTGGGCTTGCAAGGCAAGCACTCTAACCACCGAGCTAAATCCCTAGCCCCAAGGTGGGAGAATATTAAACTGTCCTATCCATTCCACAGCCACCCTACAAAATTGCGAGATTTCATTATTAATTTCTTGGGTCTCAAGCTAGATGACAATATAAAGGTAAAAGGATCTGTCCCTGCCGAGTCTGCAGAAATGTTCTGTGGATAACACAAGGAATTTTTGTATCGTATTAGAGAAAAAGTTACTCCACGCTCTCATTTTGAACCTTAAAAGAATTCCGTGAGGAAAGCAGGCCGGAATTACATTCTTCATGTACAAATGTGGATGCTCAGTGTTGCCTGTTAATTGAAAGACACAAACAGCAATAAAGAATTCTTTGTCCCTGAGAAGACTACAAACACATGAACATCATACTGAAGGTGTAAATTATAACCATGTCAAATATTAATTTCTTTCTTTATAAAATTTCCAAAGAATGAAGAAAAATAAACTGCTCTAAAAGGTAAGGTTACACTGAATACAAAGAACTGATGCACTGTGCAGATTTGTTCTGAAGTTTGGATCTTTTACGTGAAAACAACAGTTTATTCCCTGATGACCAGCCATGTGACCTTCAGGACACGAGCATTTGTCTCTATGCCAGTCTTGCCAAAAGAGGGAGTCAAAGTACTGCCCCCGACCCCCAAATCTTCACCAGATCACTATGAATTCAAGATTTGGTAAGGGCGAAAATACAGAAACTAGATATGTAAGGGATACGCACTTAGCATTTCAGCCTCTAGGTCACTGTATTTTAATATTGTATTAAAATTTTAAAAATGAACTTTCATTGTTCCTACTTGAAACTAAAGTAAAAATCACAATAGATTTATACATCGTTTTTGTGAATGTTGGACTGTTTCTCTATGAAGGTGGTTATGTATTTTTTTCCAATACTGGTCCATCTGTGGATAGTGGCTGCTGACACTAACCCTTAAGCAGAGGACCAAGGTGCTACTGATTTTTCCTTAGCTTCATTCCGTATTTGAGATTCAGTAGTGGTACTGGGTAGAGAGGCGCAGCAAGTTTATGCTTTGCAGCAATTTTTGAGCCATACAAATTAGACATCACATTTCTGCTTACTAAAACAAATGGAATTTTATGTGAGTCGACGGGACTTGAGTTAGTCTACTGAGCAAAGCCTGGCCATAGGCTGGGCAAGCCCCAAATGGTGGAAACCAAAATGTGAATTCTATCACCCTACTAGTCACAAGCCCAAAGCTCAATGACAAAGTATTGTACAAATCTGTCCAAGAAAAAAACTGGCAAGCTCTGTGAATCATTCCTGAGGACTGTCTCTACAAAATTAGACAAATATGTAAAACGTCATAGCTACCATTAGGTGTGTTAACTGAAATCATCTCTTATGTGGTACATTTTTCTCTCCACCCCACCCCACCCCAACTATCACAGCCATGGTTCAGGGGAAGTGGCTCACTTGCCCGCTTTTCCCCTTTACACTTTCCCTGACCATTCCTTCGGGAACAACTCAGTGTTGCAACTTTTGTTCTGTTCTGTTTTCTCCCTAGCATGGCTGATGAGAGGCCAGGGGTCCCAGGACCCTAGCTCTGGTCTTGTTTTGGGTGTGCAGATACAAGGATTTGAGAAATTAATTTTGGGAATCGGGCATGTGGAACCTATTTTGATTTTGATTTTTTTAACAACTGAAGTCTGAGTGTGCCAGGCTTCCCAAGTTAGACATGACCATCTGCAGGAGAACAGCCTTCTGTAAGTGGCTGACTCCTGCCTGCTGCTTCATACAAGGCTCCCTTTGGCTTAGGTTTAACCTAAACCCACTGCAAGGCTGAATCTGAAAAGGCATTTTGGACTTTCACCTTCTTTATGTCACTTCCTCAGGAGTCCATATTCGATTAGAAACTTCATATTCAGTATAAAATGTGAGAATTCTATCCACTCCATGCTAATATATTCTAGTCACATATTTTACACTGACAATACCCGTATTTGTGACTGTCTTCTCTCTCATGATGATCTCTATTTTCAGCATATTCTCCCATCACTAGGAACAATCATCCACCCTCAACGGTCTAGGATAAATACATGCAATGAACTTTCACTCAGTTTCACATCAATGAAACAAAAAGCAGACTGGAAAAGAGATACAAAGAAACATTATTTTTCACTTGAGAAATTTAAGTTTGAGCATATGGCTTGTGAGGCCCTAATAATAACCTGTAATCCATAGAGTTTCTTAAACACGGTTTTAAAGATTCCAATACCTTACTGGAAGCCTCATGAGGCTGACTAGGTTTTCTCACCCCTTCCTAAGTGTCTCAAAAGCAGCTGTTTGTACCACGTCCCCACACGTGCCCAGGTGGAAGAAGCACCCGTGATCTACGCAAATGCTTTCCTTCCTGACCACTGGACTCCCATCTGGCCAGGTCAAGGCCACACTGTGTTCTCTGGTTGAAGTTTTAAGGATTGCCAAAGTTGGCTTGTTCCTACAAGCCAGGTAAGGGGAGGTGCATCATTTCAATGTACTTATAAATACGGCTTTTTACTCTGAAGGAAATGAGATGTTTTTTGTTATTCTAATATAAATAACTGTTTTATTAAAAAAAACTGCTAAGTTTAATGAGTTTAAAAGAGATTTACCAAAATGTTGCTATAGTAATAGTTCCTTCTCTTACAAGTGACATTTTTCTAAAATAATTTAAAAAGTAAATATATTGAAGAAAAAGAAAGTACACTTATGCCTCCAGATTAAACATGGAGCCAAAGGAAGAAACCCCAAGAGTTGCTCTCAAAGAGCTTCTCAATCTGTTTTCTCAATTTGAGAGGGAATACAGAGATTCAGCTTCATTCAAATGTGTAAGTTTCCCTCTGAAAAGCTTTGGGACAACAGAGAGATGTCCTCCGGGTGCCTCCCCTTCCGGGCTGCCCCATGACAAAAGGCTGGTGTCAAGTCCCCCGTGGCCGTCCCTAATAATGAACTGGGCATCCGCAGGGAGTGACAGTGTAAATGTGTCCTCTGAACCAGAAACTTCTCCGCTTTTCAGCCGTGCATAATTCATCTCTAAACTCAAACTCAGGGGTAGGATTAAACATTTCACCGAGGAAAGGATATCATCGGATCATTCCCAATTCATCACTTTCTCTTCATCTGTAACCTGAATGTGGGGCAGGGAGAAAGTTTGAAGACAGAGGAGAGGATGGAGAGAGAAAAGACAGAGTCCAAGAGGGTATCACTGAAAGACAAACCTTGGTGAGATAAAATATCCCTGGAGAGAGATTACAGATACCGGAGAATTTCATTTAAAATCCGATATTACAGCTTCCACTTAACTAGGGGGCAAACAGATGCGTGGATTCTAGGGCTGGCATGGGAATTTAAGAGGTTATATTGTATCTCCAGGTAATAACACACGTAATTGCCCGAGGACAGATGTGCACCCATTATATTTTTACAGGTTTCTGTGGCTCTGTAATGGAATTAGGCATACAACGTGAGACTAACTCCTCCGGGCAGGGTGTGTGGGGTGGACAGAGGTCTGAGCACAGTAAGGACTTCACATAAGGATGATGGACAAATAGTAGGAACTGCCCCCAGTGCCAGAACACACATATTTAATTAAAACATGGCCACGGAAATGTGCTACTTTTTCTCACAATTAGGCATTTGTAGTTCAGAATGAGCAAAGAAAACCAATGAAAGAAACTTTCATACTAAGCCACTTTGAGAAACATTAGACAAACCTGTGTATCATCACCCGCAGGGCTGAAGCGCCTGTTGTATTCCAGAATGTTCTAGGCTGCCCACTATTACAATAACGATGTGCACTTTGTTATCATTTGCTGCTTAATGATAATGCCTTTAATGTGGACCCCAAGTTTCATTTAGTCTGATAATCAGAACTACTAACTCAGCTAATATTGCCACTGGCCAGAGACAAAGAACAGAAAAATAGTGTTCTTTCTCAGGGTTTCTGTCCATCTTATCATTAACTAGTAGTTTAGAAAACAGATGGATTAAGCTCTTTCTTGCCATATCATCAAATATTCTATAATTTTTTTAAAAAAAGAATAAGATTAAAATACAGATTCCTTCAACTGTCTACAAAAACTGGCCTTCAAAACTTGCCCCCATTTTTGCACCCTCCTTGTTGTCTGCATTAATCCTATCAAATGCACTTTCATTAGCTGGCTCCTTGCATATAGGTCTTAGCTTGGCTACACAGCAATTAAAGGAAAAGGAATAAAACTTTCAAGACAGCATATATAGGTGGATTTTTGTTGTTGTGATTTTTAACTCAGAATTAAGTCAACAGTTATGGCCTGGAATTGGAAACTTGGTTCTTATCCAAGAAGTGAGAAAATTCTGGAATTCTAAAAAAGCTCTTTGTGGCACTCAAAATGACAGATATGAATGAAACTGCATTTAATGACAGAGTAGAAGGCTAAGGCAATAAACTCACACACACAATGGGCATATACTTCTTCATATGGTCAGAAATGCAGCTGATTATATTTGCCTAAATGTCCATCTGTTTCGAGCAGTGGGAGCAGTGGGTGGCTTAGTTTGTGCTCTGAAAATAATTCCAATGACCTGGAGCTCGTTCCCATGCCACAAGGCTTGGCTGATCCCTCAGGGCACCAACTTCTGCTCAGCACCCCGCCTACCACTCTTGGCTCCCAGCACCTCTGCTCCTCTACACCATATGCCTTCAGTTTACTTTCCCAGCCCTATCTGGCCTTGTTCCCTCTCCCTTGGACCTTTGCTCTCTCTCAGGATCCCAAGTCATTTTCAGTCAGGCTGCAAGCTGCCCTCCAAGCATGGCCCCCACTCAACCTTTCAGGATGTGGGTGCCACTGATACCATGGTGAGTGCTCAGCTGTTAACATACTACATAAAGCAATTTTACTCTTCTCGAATATAGTTGGAGAGTGTATGGCAATCAAATGGACACAAGGCCAGTCGACAGAGCCCCGTGGTGGACCTGTTTGGGTGGGAGTGTGTTCTCCACCTCCAAGCTGTGAGCTCTTTTGTACGACTTGGTGGTGCGGGCTCCTGCTTAGGTACATATCATCTTTGGCATCTGCCTTCTCTAAACCTTTTCAGAATGAGAAAAAAATGATGGCTGCCAGCTTCAAGGTTAATCCTCAGGGAAAACTGGGGCTCCAAGGCTTATGCACAGGAAGAGAGCCTCTTTCCAGCTCTAGGCACTGCTGGCTGCCCCTCAGGCGTCAGTTCGGCTCAAATGTCTCAGCAAGGCCTCTTGACCCGCCCTCTGAAGCGGCCTCCTCCGGTTATGTGCACTGCAGTGTCCTTTCCTTCCTGAAGCTAACCCTGTCCGGGATTATCCTGTTTCTTGTCTGGCCATCTCCTGCTCCCAGAAGCCATGCTCTAAGGAAGGCAGGTACTGTATAGAAGATATTTTACTGACTGCTACAAAAATACAATTCTTTCCTGGGTTTAGGGCAACATCTGGAACAAAGTGGGTGCATAAAACTGTACATCAAAGCTACGTAAATATGGGGGGGTTTTGTGGGGAGGAGAAAGTCACAGGGTACCTGCAACTGTCAATACCTGCCCGCAGTGCTATGAGTCAGCTGGGGGAAATAAATTAGGGCTGAGTGGATTAAAAGACTTTGTCTTCTCTATCTAGGGGAAGAGGTGAGTAATGGTTATGCAGGTATGAGAAGCTCTGCAGCTCTGTGAAAACTCTGATCTAGGACCTTCTGTTTCAGCGCTACCCCACCAACTGGCTGGGTAAACTTGGGCACACGTGCCTAACTCACTGGTATCTCCTCTTCTTAACTGGTAAAGCAGAAGGATGAGATTACATTATATATTATAATAAGTAGCATCTACTGATAAACTTCCACACGCCTAGTACAAGAGTAAGCAGTTCACATGCCTTTTCTTATTCTGTCTTCACAACAATGCCAGTAACAGCTGCTTTTACACCATGATGTAGACTTGAAGAGGGACGGTCACTTGCCTGTCACAAATACGAAGTTGCAGGGCTGAGATTCAGGCCTGTGCTGATTCTAGGATTCCTGCTCTCAATCAAATCTCTCCTGTGATCACGCACCCTGCCCCCTTAAAAGTAAGAGGAAAGAAAAAGAACTCCATTTTCTTTTTAAAATTCTAAGACCTCATTTTACATTTTAACTAAGATGGTTTTTTAACGTAAGTTTCTGTAGGGAAAAAACGTCTGAAATGTAGAGATCTGGGTGACTACTTAGTTTATTGCTGGAATGGGTTTTGGCTGAGAAACCTACCAGCTGTAACATATAAGCCATGCTAATATTTTAGGAATCACCACATTTCACATCTCTAGTTACTATATACTTTGGACCCAAGTCTCTCAACTTGCTTTTTGTGGTGGATTAGTCAAAATGGACAGAGACATTACTGCTTACAACTTTTTCAAAGCTAACAAAATACTTTAGATCGATATTTTGAATGTGTGTTTAGAATAAATCTGTATTAAAAAATCTCTTAGTACTTTACTCTTAGAGACTGGTGCCTAGCCAAAGGTCTGTATTTAAATTATGGTAAAATAAATTTTAAATTTT
>PVJO010008556.1:31715-74690 GCA_004026905.1 Hystrix cristata | reverse complement strand
ACGAGAGAAAAGTAACTAAAACACAGACCAAACATGGGTTTTAGAAAAGTTTTAAACATTCATGGATCAAGGATACTCTTTAAGAATGTGATAAAAGTTAGATAAATAGGAAGTAGGAAGAAATCCAAATAATTTCCCATTTTACCTATTCTATTGTTTCAAAAATACTTTAATATATATGCTAACTTGTTTCTTATACTACAATTTCTCTTAGTTCAGGAAGAGAAAGTTTTGTGCTTTTATCTGTGTCTTCTTTGTAGAGTCTCTTTTGTCTACAACTTGCACTCTGAGTAACATTTCAGCCATTCTTTTAAGATTACAATAGCCAGGGGCTGGGGATTTAGCTCAGTGGTTAGAGTGCTTGCAGAGCTAGCAGAAGGCCCTGAGTTCAAACCCCAGCACCAAAAAAAAAAAAAAAAAGATTGCAATACTAGTGTATTAACTATTGTTATTCTCTATTTTGTCATAAAATTTTGTTTTATTTTTACATAGAAGAGTGTTTTTTATATTTTCTTAAACCTACTTGTATTGCACTAAAAAAAGATACAAAAGGCATTAAATTATAAGATTCAGTCCTATCCACAGTTTCAGGCATCCGCTAGGGGACCTCGGAACCTATTCCCCATGAATAGGGAAAGCAGATAAGTATAAATAATATATATACATATATCTTAAATAGGTGAGACACTGTATTTATATTGGTATTTAAAAATATGTTGATGTTCTGCAGGATATTCACTACAATGAGTTTCTTATTAATCCTGTTTATGTTTTGCTTACCTTCCTACTTTTTTAAATTCATCATTTCTGGGAGTTTTGTGATCAAAGACTAGAGTGTCAAATTGTGGAAAACAGAAGTCACATTTAAGTTTGTAATACTTCTTCTGGAATTTTTTTTATATATAGTGTGCTAGGGTACCAATTTTTGTTATTATTTTTATGTCATACATAAAACCAGTTGTTCTGAAAAAAAAGAATGTGATAAAAGTTATGAAATGTGTATACTATGATTTACATATATTTTAGGAGGCTTTTAGGAGGTTTGTGACCCTCCTAGAATTCAGCCAGCCCACTTCTCCAAAACTCCTGCAATGGCTCAGTGCGTGTGTGTATGTGGGGGTGTGTGTGTGTATCTAGTCTGCTCAGCAGTGAAAGAAAATATTACGAACTGAAGTAGAAAGATAACTTACAAATGCCATACTCAAGTTCTTCAAAACGGCAACTGTATTTAATGAGTACCAAATATATGCCAAGTTCTTTGCCAGGCATATTATATATGTTCTTGCATTTAATCCTCTTTACAGCTGTATAACAGCAAGGATTGTGCCTTTCATATTCATCTCAATTCCCATTTCACTTCACAGTACTGGTGCTTACTGAACACTCACTGAGTGAATTATAACTATTTTGCAAAATCTGGAGTGGAGCATTAATGTGCCCTGACTTGTGTGTGATAAAGACCATTTTGCCTGCTGTGCTGAGAACAGACCATGATGGGGGCAAGTGCAGGAGTGATAAGACCAGGCAGGAGGCTACGAGTCCCCCAGGCAAAGGCTGTGTGGCTCAGTCAGGTTGGAAGCTTCGGAGATGGACAGAAGTACACCCCAAATGAGAGAAGCAAGACGAAAAGACTCCAGCGGTTTGGCCGAAGAAGCAAAGTGATTGTATGTTTAGGCTCACGTCCACGTCCTAAGGAAGCAAAACTTGAAAGCTTGCTGTCTGATTCACAGGGCCTCAAAACAAACCTCAAATAATATGTGTTAGTTTCCAAATATTCTTCATTTTTTGCAATAGATATGCTTGATGCTTACTTCCTGCAGCCCATGAGAAATGAAGAAGTAAGAGTTCCTTTATTTTATTCTTGGTGGTACAGTGGTACCTTGGTTCACCAACTTAATTCCTTCCACAGTTCTGGTTGCAAATCAAATTGGACCAGAACCAAATCAAATTTCCCCATAAGGTCAAGATTGAACTTAACCACTGAACTGAGGTATCGCTGTACTTGGGTTTGAACCCAAGACCTTTGCACAGTTAAGTCCCCCCACCTTTATTTTTTTATTGTTGAGATGGGGTCTCACTAAGTTGCTAAATTGCCCAGGTTGGGCTTGAACTTGTAATGCCCCTTCCTCAGCCTCTCTGACTGCTATGATTATAGGCATGCACACCATGCCCAGCTAAGGACTTCCTTTAGTAGCCCATCTTTTTTTCACTTGATTTTGGTTTTGTAAAGTAAGCTGTACAAAGAGCTTCCTTCATCATGCCACCCACTTTGTGTCTAAGGCTGCGTGATCTCTCCTGATGTCCTGGATGCAGGTTACTTGTGCCTACCCTGCTAAGAGCTCTGGGTAGATACTGATTTCTAGGTGACCCAAATCTGACATCAAGAACAAGAGGTCAAGGCTATTCCCTCTCCCACCACGAACAACAGAGGCACTTCTGGTTATTCCGGGTTGCCAGGCAAATACTGAGCCATCTGCTCTGGACACAAATCAGTGTGAATCCTCCAGATCCTATTGCTTGGCCAGGAGGACACTCTGCAGAGGCGAAAGCAGAGACCACTGCAAGGCTGCAGATGCTAAGTCTCCTACTCACTCGCTTTGAGGTTCTGCTTTTACAAATGCTGAAACAAAAAGCCATGGTGATACAAAAACTACATTCATAAAAGAAAAATGCACTGTACATCTCCTATGAACAAGGCACTCTGGGAAGTGTTTTTAAAAGCACTGTCTGCGTCTACAAGGTATGATCAAAATTATGGTGAATGTTTAAATGTAAAAAGTATTACAGTAAAAGACACCTTGACATTAATCTCCCTCAAAATAATCCCTCTCACTTTAAACACACTTACCTAACCCTTCTTACTGCTTTCTGAAGCAGCTCTGGAAGTCATCTTTGGTGAGTGTCTATACAGGGGTGTCACCAAACATGCAGTGAATGGTGCTGCTGAGTGCCATCCAAAGGAAAGCCAGACTCATAACAATATTCCAGTGCGTCTTCATCCATCTTAGTCAACAGATCTAGCACCATGTGACTTCTGGCTCTTCTTCAAAGTCAAATGACCATGAAACATAAATGTTTTGAGTCAATTCAAAACATCAAGGCAGCCACGACAATGCAACTAAAGACACTCACAAAAGTGGACTTGCAGAACTGCTTCGGAAAGTGCAAGAGCACTGGGATAAGTGTGTCTAAGTGAGGGGAAGTATTTTGAGAGAGATGTGGTGTCCTGGGGACTAACACTGTGACAGGTAATACCCAAGACACTATCCTTCTCTTTATCATTTAATGACTTGATGTGTCTTTTACCATAATAACTTTTTAAAATTTAAACATTCTTAGTATATTTAGAACACACATTGAACACAAAATCCTTAAAAACCAGGATTATTTTCTCCATTTTTCCTGCAAAGCAAAGTTTAGAAAGGCTAAACTATTTGTCCAAAGAGATGCACTAGTCAGTACAGATGTCAGCTTTCACAACAGCTGCATCTAGGATGACCAACTGTCCCATCTGACCAGACAGATCTAAGTGAGTTCACAGGATTTTCTTTAGCTTTTTGAACCCAGGTCCTTCACGTTGAGCTACAACCCCAGCCTGTTGTTATTGTTGTTTATTTCGCTAAATTGTCCAGGCAGGGGTTGAACTTGCAATCTTCCTTCTTCCACTTCCCAGGGTCCTGTAGGAGTGAGCCACCATTCCTAGCTGGTTTTCAGTTTTCAATACAGCAAAGTCTTAAACAAACAGTGGTCACCTGTATTACTGCTTCTTTAAACTGAGACGTGAATATAGAAAATGCAGTCGCCTCAAGAATACCTACACATTATGGTAGAAGAACTACCCAGGGCCATCTCGCCTTTTAGCAGAGCAAGATCCTTTAACAGCTAATCTTCTGCAATCCTAAGAACAGAATCTTTGACAAGAATATGCTGCACAACATTAATCCCCAATTTCCTCGATCAGGGTTACTTCCTCCAGCTGATCCTTTCCAGCAAGATTGCCAGTAGTGAATGTTTTCTTTTGCATCTGTTTGCTACAAAATAATAATCACATCTCTTGCTCTGGTCATTGTAATTTACACCCCTGACTAATTTAGCCCAGGACTCTGGCCACCATCTTGCTGAGGGAATGACAGTGGACTCAGCAGGGTGGGGTAAGATTTTGCTGCTTAGAAAAGTGGTGTCACTTGCACCATTTACTATGAGTGCTCATGCATTCATTTCACAAACATGTATGTCCACTCTGTCCCAGGGCTGTTGTCTTCATGTAACTTTTACCAACTGGTAAAAAGTTCTCTTCATAGAGCCTCATTGGCATGGTGTCCTGGGGACTAACGCTGTGACAGGTAATACCCAAGACACTATCCTTCTCTTTATCATTTAATGACTTGATCAAAAAAGCCAGAACAAGGAAGTAAGCCAGGCCAGTGGAAGCACTGCACTGGACACTGTGCCTTCAGAGCAGCAGCCCAGCTGTGTTGGGAGCAAGAAGCCTCTGATTTGAACTTGCGTGCTCAGGAACACTGCCAGCAGGGCGGATCCAAGCAGCAGACATATCCCTCAGCACAAGGTGGGCACACAGGAAGGCACCAATTCTGGATCCCCCACAATTGTGAGAGTCACACTCAAATGGCAGGGAAAGCGGAAAGGATCTCTGGGACCCAGAATAGATGGAAAGGTGTCCTCCTTCTCTAGCATGAGTGTGCAAGCCTCCGCCTATCGCCCTTGTGCTCATTCAAGGGTTCCCATTGCATGGTGTGCTGGTGAATGTTCGACACCCTGCTCTGGAGCTGGGGACAGGGACAGGCCCTAATTTGTACCATATCTATGGTATAAATACTCCTGCCCAGCCAGCTGTAATCTGTAATGCTCCCACATGTTACTGAACACTGAGTTGCTAACCAGCAAGAGCCACCTCCTGCACACACGCATTGAATTCCCAACAGCCAGAGGCCTACCCCATCCTCCTCTAGTCACATTCCTGCAAGTCCGGAAGGAGAGCTGTGCTCGTTAATCCTGACTGTCAATCTAGCTGGATTGAGAAATGCCTAGGAAATCAGATAAGCACACTTTTTTGGTGTACCTGGGAAGGTGTTTCCATAGACAACTAGCATGTGTCAGCAAACTGATGGAGAAGACCTGCCCTGAGTGTGGCGGCACCATCCAATGGGATGGAAGCCAGGATGGAACAAAAGCAAAAGGAGGAAGAAGCCTACAGCCCAGGCTCTCTCTGTCTTTGCTTCCTGGCTGCCATAATGTGAGCAGATTGCAGATGTCGTGCCCTTCTGCCATGTTTCTGCCTCACCACAGACCTAAAAGCAATGGAGCCAGCCAACCGACGAATAAAACCTCTGAAACCACAAGTGGAAACAGGTATTTCCTGTTCTAAATTGTTTTTCCTCAGTCATTTTGTCACAGTGACTAAAAGCTGGCTAATGTAGGAAAGAAGAGGAATTTTGTTGTAAGAACAGAAGCACAGGACATTCTGCTTGACTGTAGCAGAGAGTATGTAAATTCTTACTATTTAAAGTTAAGTCATTTCTTCTTCCCTTGTTAAATAAGTTCACATGCAGTATTTCTCAGCTATCCTGAAAAGAAAATAACTACTATGAAAGGAGGGAAGCGAGTGTTATTAAATAGTTAAGGAAGTACCCTCAAAATAGTTAAGGAACTTCCATTTTATCACCTAAATCTGAGTCCCAAGGCCTTTTACCATTTGTTAAAGTATCTCTCTGTCTCCCCATAGAAGAGTCACAAAGGCGGTGGGATGAACGCCTGTAATCCCAGCTACTCGGGAGGCTGAGGCAGAGGAGTATGAGTTTGCAGCCAACCTGGGCAATCCTGTGAGACTCCATCTCAGAATAAAAAGAAGAGTTACAAGGTTTCTGCCTGCCCACAGTGCAAGTGTGATGGACGACGGGACTGACAGCTTCAGGTCTTTCAGCGGCTCCCTGTTAGTCCTCAGATGAAATCCCACATACACAGCATGGCACCAAGGTCAGCAACTTCATTTTGTATTTAAATGACCTGGCCATCTACTTATTATCTACCCCTCTCTGTTAATATCCTGAGCTCCAAGAAACGGTTAACTACGCACCTTTTCCCAGAACATAGCCTGTTTTCAAGATAAAGAACCAAGAACTTTTCATTCCAAACCACACCTCTCTCTACCCACCCCTTCCTTCACGGTAAGAACCAAGGACTCTGTGCTCCAGACCCCATGTCCCCCCTCTCAAACTTACTCAGCAACGCACCAACCTCCCACCCCTCCGTCACCACTCAAGTTAGTCAACCGCAATAAGATTGTAAACTTCTGAATTCAGGCAATGAATTTAAGGGTCAGCTGCTTGTCCTGCATTAGGGATAAAAGGGGCAACCCTCTTTTGTCCTGCATGCCTGCTACCTCATGCTAGTACCCGTCTGCAGAAGTAAAATGTCTTGTGGAGAATTCCTGATGTCTAAGTGCTTTATTATCTGCACCAACAAATTGAGTCTGAGGACTTATTTTCAACATCACCAAGCCTGAAAGGTTGTCTAATTTCCAGCCACACTGCTTGGAGTTTCTTTAAAATGATATGACTCTGGCCTCTAGCCACCACTATTTGGGACACTCCATCTTGTGCTCAGCCCCTACCCCTAGCTAAGATCTACAAGCCTTTCTATTATTATTAGCCCTAGCATAAGCTCTGTTCTCCATGACTTTGCTTTCCATGGGGTTACCTGCAATCCACCATGGTCTGAAATTATTAAACAGAAAACCCTATAAATAAACAGTTTTTAAGTTTTAAATTACAGATTATTCTGAGTATCATGATGAAATCTCCTTCCACCCACTTCTTTCCAACTCAGATGTAATCATCCCTTGTCTAGCATATCTATGCTGTATAGGCTACGCCTGTCAGTTTGTAGTGTCTAATAAAATATTCTGAGAGAGGCTACCTTTGCATAACTTTATTGTAGTATACTGTTATAACTGTTCTAATTTATAAATTATCTAATTTATAAATTAAAATTTATCACAGGCTTTGGTGTTATCTGAAGATTCGGGCATCTCCTGGAGGTCTTGGATCCTGAAGATAAGGAGGAAGGGCTCCTGTACTTCTTGAAGACAATCTGCCTTTTTAGACTGCATAGAAACTCCTTGAAGGCAGTGATTGGGCTAGATTTGTCCTCTAGAATGTTACGAAATGTATACTAATTGCTTGCTGACTCATTTTGCTATTTCATTAAGAAAAACATTTTGCTGCTCAAAAGAACTTTCCATACTCAGATTGCCTGTAGACTTAAACTCTTCTTGGAAAGAAACCAGACTGCAATGGCATTTCTGACAAGGGGCAAACCTTTTCTTGTCAGAGGGGAAAACGAGGTGAAGAAAGAGAAATTAGATTGTGTTCCCCACCTGCAATTCTGGCACCCCACTGTGGGAGCTTGTGATAGTTAAACTGAAATGTCAACCTGTTTGGTTTAAGAGGCACCTGGAGGATCAGTAAAGCACACTTCCAGGTGTGTCTGGGTGGGCCATAAAGATGTGACCATGGGGACTACGTCTATCGGGTTCCTGGCCCCTTCCTCCCTGGCACTGTTTCCCTGTTCACAGATGACAGAGATCCTTGTGGCCTGGACTGAGTGGTACTGGGAGGCTGCCAGGAAGACAGAAATGAGGGACATTTAGAGAGAAGGAGAGGAAGATGGAGTATGTCCTGGGTGAGGAAATGGGCATGTTGCATTCTAGGGCCAGGAGCAAACTGAGGTACCAATTACACTATAAATTTCTTTTTCACAGGCTGGGAAAGCTTTTCAGGGCAGGAGGGGATAGTAAAACAAGCCATGAAAAGAGCTTTGGTTTGAATGTGTCCCCCCAAATTCATGTGTTAAAAGCTTAAACTTGACCCCCGTACAACAGTGGTGGCAAGTGGGGCCAGGGCTGATTTCACTGTCCAAGAGGAGATCGGGCCATAAGCGCAGAGCCTGGAGAGGCTGATGTTCTTGTGTGAGTTTGAGGACTACAAGAGAACAATGTCCCAGCTCATGCTGCCAAGCAAGAGAAGTTGCCTGCATTCCGGATCGTTTTTTATTTGTTTTCATTTTTCCTATTTAGGTTTTCAGTTTATGAGACGAAGCAGTCTGGATGGGCAATCTGCTTTACTCAGTCTACTGATTCAGATCTTAATCTCATCCCATAAACCCTCACAGACACAGTCGGAATTATGTTTGGCCAAATGCTGAGGCACCCCGTGGCCCGGTGAAAATTAACTGTTCCAACATCTAAACAGAGCTACTGAATTACATGGGTTGAGTAAATCTGACATTTGAAGCTCTCAGAAGATCAAAGTGCCAAGCAGCAAGCTGGAATGCCACATGACACCTCACCTCCAGTGCTTGGATGTCTAAGTGACCGAAGGAATCGGTTAATAATCCAGCTAGAACGAATCACTCAGCAACTTTGCTGCCTGCTAACTAACGCCCAAGATCAGCAGATCATGGCTCCAACTCCACTGCCAACATTTGGAGAACTATAAATGAGAGAGGAAATGCTTTAAACTACCAAATGAAGCATCCCATTTTGAAAGAAATGTTTTGTTTCATTTTGTTTTGTTTTCATTCATATAGCTTTACTCCACAGCTGCATTTAAGAAGAAAAACAAAGTGAAGCACCTAGCCAGCAGTAACGCAAACAAACAAAGAGTTCCACTGGGACCTCTGGGAAGTGGGTGGATAAGCAGGAAGTACAGTTGCCACAAGCACTAAAACCTCAGTTGATGAGAGTTTAACTAAAACCTTCACTCTGTCGGGCTCTGTATATTCCACTTTTAGTAGAACGCAAGTCACGAGGTAATGTGGCGTTAAAGGAGAAAGGAACCAGCAATTGCTGAATACCTACGTGCAAGGCAATGTGCCAAGCCCTTTAAGGACGCTGGCCCTCCTAATTCGCACCACAGCTCTGGGGAGGGAAGGGTTTATTTTCCCTACTTTCCAAATCAGCGAACTGAAGCTCACAAAACTTAAGTGATTTTCCCAAAGTTATGACCCTTAGCCTCTCTGCTCATAGAGAACCATATGCATGGTTTTATTTTTTCCTTCAATAAACATGCCAGGAAACTCAAATTCAAATACTCTAGGCACAATCTCTGCTCAGCGATTTTATTTATTTGTTTTTCTTCTGCTCTTACAAACTACAGCAAGTACTTTAGGAGTTAAAGCAGAAGAAGAGTGGATAGAAAGATGCACAGGACAAGTGGAATGGTGATCCAGATTTATCTGATTTCAAAGCTCTTACTCTTTTTGCTTTATTAAATTGGAGAGATTTAGTGCAACTAGGTTTTTGTTCTGTTGTGGTTTTTGTTTACACATCCTTGTGGACCTTCCAGGGTGAGTCTAGATCTATGTATCTCCTCTGAAAGAGACATTTGTGTAATTTCTGCCACAATCATGCCCATCTTATCTCTCTTATTGAATAGGACCAGAGTTCTTTGTCATAGCAAGAAACTGTTTGATTAAGTCAGCCCCCTGCTGTGGAAAAATAAAACATCTATTTATTGCCATAAATAATGTCACATTCTGGGTAAGATACGCATGCTAAAGGATAAGGGGAAAGATCTAAGGTCTATAATTTTTTTTTTTTTTTTTTGTGGTGCCGGGGATCTAACTCAGGCCCTTGTGCTTACAAGGCAAGCACTCTAATCACTGAGCTAAATCCCCAGCCCCTTAAGGTCTATAATTTAGTTTGAAATGCACGGAAAAACTATCATGGGAGGAAAATAACATGGATTGATTGATAATGGAGAAATAGATAAAATGGACAAACTTGTGGAGAAGCAAATAGAGTAAAATGTTAGTTGTAGAGCAAAGGTGGTTGGGTATATGACTTTTTCTGTGTAATTCTATCACTTCAATTATATCTTTGAAATTTTTCATTTAAAATGTTGAGATTCACAGAGAGGGAAAATGTATGCTGCTGGTTGCCAGAGACCAGGGAAAGGGAAGAATTTCAGTTCGAGATGATGAAAAGTTCTGAAGAGGGACAGCAGGGATGGTTGTACGGCAGTGTGAAGGTGTTTGGTGCCACTGCACTGTAAACAGGTCAATCATGGTCAATTTTATGTCATTTATATTCTACTACAATAAAAATAAATTAATGAAACAATTTAAAAATGTATGGGGGGAGAAAAAAGTAGTCAAATACTCTAAAAAATTTCTCTCACAACAATCTGGTTCTTGATAGTACACAGATAGGACAGAATGAGAAATAAGAGATTTATAAATATTGCTGCAGAAATATGAAGAAAATGAGCTAACATACACTAAAAAAACCAATTCCCCCGAAGGAAAGTTACATACAGCTTATTTGGTTTCAACAGAACAAAGTACCTTGTGGAAAGAATATTATCTTTGGCACTACATACAGTACTCTGAACTGAATGAGGAAATCTGGTACTGATTCTAAGTATTTCCTCTACATAACTATATGCTGTTCTAGAAAGCACTGTGTGCTCATGTGTGTCTTACTACATTGCATAAATACTGTCGCCTGGAATAAAAATGTTGGATTAAATGATACTGTAAGTCTTGATTTCAACTCTAACATTTTATAACTTTGTGGTATCTTTTACATGTTTTGTACAAGTCCTCATACCTTTTAGTTAAATAAATGCTAATTTAATTGATTAGAAAGCAAACAAATCAACTTCTGCTACACTCCTCTTACTTGCCTTGAGGCAGAGAGAAGAAGGCTCAGTCTTTAGGCAAGGAAAAGAAGGTCTCTGTCTCATGGTACTCTGCCTTTTATAGGTACGGCCTTTCTCCTTTGCTCGAGCGCACTAACCACCTTGCTTTTGCACACACTCTTTCAGCTGGCTCGGGGCCCCAGATCTCTTGCCCTTCCTAGCTTGGGGTACACATTTCCTTGGTTTACTCTCTCTCTTCCTGTAATCCAACCCAGCCACCATCTCTTGATGAGGCGTCTCTGACCCTCACCTTGCTATACTCACCACCAACAAAAAAGCACTTGTTCAGCCTTTCACACCCCTCATTTTCTACACCCCACTATCAGCTACACTCTCACGGTGCAGTTTTTTCTCTAATGTGCTGCCTCCCAGCAAGACAGCAGGGATCTGCAGCAGGAACGAATGGCCCTGCCCCAGCGCTTTGCTTTGTGTTTGGGGCAGAGTCATCTCTCCATTTTCCTTGGAAAGAAGCAAAAAATGGGGGAAAGAAGGAGGGAGGGAGAAAAGTCAGCATTTCCATTTTTTCCATCAAACTTGAGGCTGTTTTACTATGTCAGCCCTAAGGAAGAATTTTGCATTTGAAGAAATAAGTGATATAAATTCTGCGAGGTTTGATGGGAAAATAAATCCATAGTCCTGGTTGCTCCTATTAGTCATCCAGTGCCACAAATTAAACTACTGCCTGTAACATATTAATCTACTTTTCCTTAAATTACACACTGATGCCATAGGCTTTGTGCTGCCAATCTCTACTAAATTAAGAAAAAAGTGTGTGTGTGTGTATGTGTGTGTGTGTGTGCATGTGCACGTATGTGTGGTGTGTGTGTTTATGTGTTACTGGAAATTGAACCAAGGGCCTTCACACTGAGCTACATCCCTAGCCCTTTGTGATTGTTTTTTGTTTTTTGTTTTTTAATTTTGAGACAGGGTCTCACTAAGTTACTAACTTGCTCAGACTGGGCTGAAACTTGTGATCCTCCTGCCTCAGCCTCCTAGAGTGCTAGGATTACAGGTGTGCACCTCCATACTCAGCTGAGAAAGATGTTTTATTCCAATTTTTCAGAAAGGCATGCAAATACTCCAGTCTTGGCTAAGGCTGTTCATACTGCTTTGTAGACTCAGATACTGACCATGTTCTTCCTTTTATCTAGATTAACGCAATCTATATAGCCCATCTGCTTGCCAGAATACAAGCTGAAAACACCAAACGGTACAGTATCTGAGGCAACACAGGAGACTGCCATATGTGCACATGCATCCACAGGTATGTACACACACACACACTCACACACACTTGCTTACTTGCACCTAACTCTCTCTTTGCAGTCCTAAGATGCCTGCTTCCATTCCCAACAAGAGCCAGATTTGGCTTTTCCACGCTCTTTCCAGTACTACAGGAAAAAAAAGAATTAGACAAATGTGCCCTAAAGTGATGACTGACCTCATTCGCCATCACCTTGTTCGAACAAAATCCCCACGCGATGCAGCAGCTTGGATCAATGGAATGTTTTAGTCACATTTGATACCACTTCCGACTCTGATACTTCTATCTAAACAGAAGACACAGTGCTGAAAATTAAGAAGCCAGATCCAGATCCAAATTATCTTGCTTCCTAAATATAAGGGGCGTTTTTCTTATTATTTTTAAAACACTCCTTTGAAAACTGTCACAAAAGGAAGTTAACTTGTTTCTCAAACACAAATGTGATCTCAATCAGCAAAGTTGTTCCCACAACAGATTCTCCACACAGGGCCTTGAAAGTAGCGATAAAAATTTGATTTGGGTATTAGTACTATTAGAGACTCAAGATACATGTCTTGGCTGAGGACAATTGAAACTTGAAACTTGATTGTGTATTTAGACTTCTGGATTCTTCTAAACAAGGGTCTGTATTTCGAGGTATTGTTAAAGATCTTAAAGTACTCAGAAAAGGAGAATCCTACTTCTCATCCCACTTTGTTGCTCAAATCACATCTCTTCAGCACTTCTTGGGTGTATACTTAACACAAACATAGCTCCTTTGAGGCTTCTTCACCATTCAGAGTGGTCCACTGAAGTTCTGCTAGGTTTTGAGCTGGACCCAGTTGGATTCAAATCCCCACTCTGCCACTTAGCAACCATTCCCTTGATAAGCTATGTAACCTTCTAAACTCAACTTCCAAGTCTGTAAAATGAGATACTAATACTATCTTCAGAGTGTTGTTCCAAGAATGAAGTTAGTTAGCATGATGCTTCCCTCATTAAATATCAATTCCCTTCCCTGTTCACATTCCCATATAGGAAGAAGCAACTGTCTAGGAAAGATAACACTCATTCATGCGGGGTTGGGGTGACAGCTGTTTCTATAGTATGATATACTGCCGGAAAGGACACCAAATGCCAAGGGTGACCTTTGAAGTGGCTGCTGTTCAGCCTTTGTGATTCTGGTGCTGTCTCCTGGGGACCACAGTCAGAGGCACTGGTGGTCATGGAAAAGCTGGCTCATTACAGGCAGTTTGCATTGTGCACGCAAATGCACGAGTCCCTGCAGCTCTCATTTGGCCAGAGAGGGGTGGTTTCACCCAGCGAAGTTGGGATCAAGGAGTTTCGCCATATGATTGAGGAGTACACAACAAGCCACATAAAATGGCATCCTCTTCAACAAGGAGATCGTTCTTCAAAAAGGAGATAGCTATAATCTAAATACTAACACTGATACTAAAGAGGAGTTGATTGTTCCAGCAGAACACTGGGAAGACCAAAGATTGGAGGAACGACTCCTGGCGAGGGTAAGTGTGAAGACAGAGTAGACAGCAGGGGTCTCAGACTGCTTCTTCATCCCAAGATGCTGGTAGCCAGCGACATGTATCCCTCACCCGCTCTCATCATGCAGGAGACTAGAAGATTCTTCTCTGGAGAAAATGATGATGCTACTGTGTGACTCTTCCAGAAAGTATCAGTGAAAATGCTGCCCAGTTACTTTTTTATTTAAAATAAAAACCCAATGGTGGACAAGCCCCACACACATTTCACTGCTCTTAAACATGAATGTTCAATAATCGTCATCTATTTAAGAAAAGTATTCCACACAAAGTCAAAAACAAAGAAGAAAAGGAACCTGGGAGGGGGGAATCAATATAATGTAAGGAAGAGAAAAAACTTTTAGAGAAATGCAATAGCTAATATCTACACAGATAAGAGAAAATATTGCAGACAAAGAACAAGAATAGGATGCTACCAAGTAAAAGGAATAACAAAACTATTAAAAACAAAAAATATATTACACAAAATAAAAAGAACATGAAGTACATAGGGAAGGTTTTTAAAAATCTAATATAAATTAAAACAAAAATACAGACATATGGAAAATAGTACAACAAATCTTTAAAGATGAGAAAACAATCCAGAGTATACAACCTCTGACTAAGAAGCATTCCAGATAAGGCAAAAAGAATATGGAAGGGAAGAAATTACCAAAGGAATAATATAGTAACATTTCCCAGAAATGGACACAGGGTCCTGGATGAGAGTTCTCAGTGTGCCCAGCATCCTGACACACATATTAAGGCACATCATCGTGAAGTTTCACAACACCAGGGCACAAGAGAATATAATACAAAGTCTCCAAGGAGAGAAGAGAGCTGGTCACAATTCATATAAAGAACTACAATCGGAAAGCACAAGAACTTCAAAGGCAATAAAACAATGCCTTAATTGTTTTGAGAAAAATATTTTTCTCAGCCTACAACTCTAGGTCTACCTAAAATTTCAAAGAAGTATTTGAGTAGAACAAAGACATTTTCAGACACAAAAAGCTTCCAAAAAAGAGCCTTTTTCTTGGGTAACTATAAAGGACATGCTAACCTCTAGGGTTCAACTTGACTTCTCTCCTGAGGTGAATTTGCTGTTACCTTGGTCCCATGTTGGGATAATATGAACATTAAATACAAATGATAGAATCAAAAGGCAGTCTAAGAAAAGGTACACTGGTGGTCTAAGAAAACTAAATCTTTACCAGAGCAAGAAGTCCGTGGAATACATCTAAACTTAGAAAACCAGCAGCATTAGTATATGTATGTATTATTCTTATAAAAATAATTATTAACTTAAAATTAAAAAGATGAAAATCTTAACAATGACTCATGCAAACAAAGATCGAAGCATCCCCGTTTGAGGGTCTGCACTGTTGTCTTGAACAACAAGATGGCAGGAAATAGAGACGGAAGCCATTTCTACCTCATATCACACACAAGCACTTACCATCTTTCTCTCAAATTCCTACCAAAGAGATAAATGAGATTTTCTTTCTACAGGCATGAGGCTACAATGACAAATAAAATGAGAAAAGCTACAATAGCAGCCCTATTTTGGAACCTGGGAAATGAGGAGATGGGTAGTAACAGATTCAGAAGACCCCAGAAAGAACCCCCCGAAGGCTCAGTAATTGGGAAGTTTTCTCTGGAAGAGGACAAGCTCAAAAAGGCGTTGGCTGAAAACCCGATTCAGAACCTTCTCTCAAGATTCTCCCTCCTGCTCAGTGTAGAACAATGCCCAAATCTCAGCAAGACTGAAGGTTTGGTCGGTGGGAGGGAGTGTATAAAGCAGAGCATCTCCGGAGAGAGGAGGGATACTCAGTCCTTCTCTCCTTCAGCTCCCAGCATGCTGGGAAATGAACACTTAGCTTTCCAGCCAGAAACTGGAATATTTTTCTTTGAGCAATCTAGACCACTCTAGAGGAAACCCCAAATATACTGATGTCAGAGATTCTGCCTCCAAACAAATCAACTACAGACTGAGCATCTGTCATCTAAAATATTAGGCACAAGAAGTGTTAGAGATTTGGGTTTGTTTTTGGACTTTGGAATACCTGTGTATACACAATGAGATATCTTGGGAATTGGACCTACGTCTAAATGTGAAATTCAGTGTTTCATATACATCTTATCCACACAGCCTAAAGGTAATTTTACATGATATTTTTAATACGTCTGCATTTGGACTATGACCTGTCAGGTGAGGTCAGGTGTGGAATTTTCCACTGTGGCATCATGTCAGTTGTCAAAAGTTTTAGATTGGAGCAGTTTGTACTTCAGATATTCAGATTAGAGATGCTCAACCTGGAGGTCATGGTAAAGCCACAGTACACAAGCACCGCCCCCATCACTTCCTTCCCATCCATGTGTTTACAATTAGCATTGTAGTGCCTTCTCTTAAATGTGAGTAGACAGTCAAGGATACCAGATAGGAGGGAAGGTGGAGAGGGAACAGAGAGAGACTGTGGAGAAAGGGAGACTCTGTAAGGAAATGGAAACTTAAAAATAACTATCACCCCTAATACCTCACTCTTTGGGAAGGTTAGGGGTGGTTTGGGGATTGAATTAAGGGCCTTGAATTAAGGGCCTTGCACTTAGGCAAGCGCTCTACCACTGAACTAAATCCCCAACTTCCCTGACACCTCACTCTTACAGTAATAGGGCTGCTGTAGAATAACAGGGGACTATATATAACTGAAAGAACTACCAGCCTCAGTCTCATTTAACAAGTGCCCAGGAAAACCCAAAAACAACAGGAGAGACAAAAACAAGGACAGTAGAGGAAATTGTACCCAGTGACAATGAGGTTCAGTAAATATATCTAATTCCTAAACAATTTGGCCTTAGAATTAGAACTATATTGCCAGACCTGGTGATACACTCCTGTAATCCCTGCACTCAGGAGGCTGAGGCAAGTGGAGCGCTGTGAATTTGAGGCCAACCTGGGCTACACAGTGAATTCAAGGCCAGCCTGCACTGCATAGCAAGACCCTGTCTCAAACAAAGCAGAACAAGAATTAGAACTTACCACGGTTCCTTTTAACTGACATACATTGCTCTCAACAAAAGACTGCAAGCCATACAAAAAGGCAAAAAGTATAAAGTAACAAAGAATTAGAATCAGACTCAGATACAGTAGAGATTATATAAATATCAGCCAGGGAATTAAAAATAACTATAATTAATATATTAAGTGTTACGAAAGATTAAGTGGACAATATATAAGAATAAATGGATAATGTAAGTAGAAAGATGGAAAATCTAAGAACAAATCAAGGTGAAATGGTAGAGCCAGGCATGGTGGCACATGCCTGTAATCCCAGCACTCTAAGAGGCGATGCAGGAGGACTGCAACTCCAAACCTAGACTGGGCAACACGGCAAGACCCTGTCTCAAAAAATTAAAGTTTTTTAAAAAGGGGCTGGGAATGTAGCCTAATGAGAAGGCCTTGTGTTCCAACCCCAGTCTCGGGGAAAATATCTGGCCATGGTTTCTTCTGCATCCTACACTGTCAGATACCAGCCTGGTCCATGCTGCAGACCCCGGCCTACAGGTGGGGCCAGAGCATGGCGATTTAAAACAGCATCTGAGTCACTGAGTCAGTGGCCGGCTAATACAGGCTCCAGGGCAAGTGCTCGTGGTACCCATCAGTCCAGCCTTATCCCTGGGGCACACGTGTATTCGCATTCATGTGGTCCTAGCTTCAGGACTCAAGGTAAAATACAGTCTACTGGTCAAAGATGCTTGTAGGGAATTGGCCCCAAATATTGTCCAAGCAGAAGAAAGAAATGGAAGTTCAGCCCTGAGGTGCATTTACCTTGTGCCTACCCCACCTGGGAACAGTTGTTCACTGGGGGCACAAAACTAACAAAAGGCCTAAGTACTTACATATGAGAAGCCTCCTTGATTGTGCAAGTTAAAAATTAGGGAAAAAAAAACTACCTGAAGATAATGGAAAGGGTTTCTAAATCATGGTACATTCACACGAAGGAAAGGATGGCATGCAGGCTTGAATAACAACAGAAAGATGGATTTGTATTTAGAGATAGATGTTCATTGCTGAATGGGGACAAAGATGGTAATATAATATCTACTTTTGACCTCATTTTTTACTTTTAAAAAAGAATGGGTAGCCCATCAAATAGTCCTAACCAGGTTTCTCAGCCTCAGCACTGTCCTCATGTTAGACTGGATAACTCTGGGTGCCAGGGCTGTTTTGTGCATTATACGGTGTCTAACAGCCTCCTGGTCTCTGCCCACTAGGTGCCAGCAGTGACTTCCCAGTGTAGCAGACACCATCAAATACCCCTGGGAGGCAAAACTGTCCCCTCCACTTGAGAACTGCTAGTCTAAAAGGAGAGGTCTGGAAGGACCATGTGGTACAGAATTTGCTACTTACAGCTGTGCAAAGTCTTAGCCGTGTCTGACTCTGCTTGGTGACAGCAGATGATTTGTCTCCTCTTTGGAGGAACAAACATTTCTGATACGTCTTTCCAGATTTTTATGGCATATACATGTTCATCCTGAAGAGTTACTATTTTTGAAATACTCTACAGGTGGTTGGGGATTTAGCAAGTGCAAAGCCTTGAGTTTGGTCCCCAACAGCCTCCTGCCCCCCCAAAAAAACCAAAAAACAAACAAACTGCACAGTCAGGTTGAAACAAACAACTCACTTTGGTTAATGGCTGAAGTTAGAATGTCTGCACACAGATGTTCTTGTAACAAAGATGATTTTATTAATTCAGAGACTTACATTTCAGAGGTAGAAGGCACCTCTAGTGATCCTCAAGCCCAGGAGTGGCAGAGGCTGTGAGTCAATCCAGCCCACTACCTCTTTTTGTAAATACGCTTTTTTTAATCCAGCCACAAGTACCGTCTATGGCAGCTTTCACCCTACACTGGCAGAACTGATTGGATGCTACTGAGATGGCACAGCCCAGGAAGCCTAAGACATTTACCACCTGGACCCACACAGGAGGCATTTGCCAACCCCTCCTCCTTTGCACAGGACAATGGGCCTCAGCTCAGCTCTGGGCATCAAGGCTGCGTGCATTTTTTCACTGGAGAGCTTTGAGTGTAAGTTTTTGGCTATTATTTCTTCAATTCCAGAGCTGAAATCTGCCCCTCTGTCACATCTTTATCCCCAGTTCTGCCTTCTAGAGCATTATTTGCTATTTCTAATCTCCCTTCTTCTCTGTGACCTTTTTTCTCTTAGTGCCCACCCAATCTGTCCACAAAGCCTGTTACCTCTGCTGTGAGAATATAGTAGCTCCCCCTTATTCACAGTTTTGTCTTTTTTTAATCACTGCCCAAATATATATATATATATATTTTTTTTTTTTACCAAGAACATGTATTGGTACATTGTATACATAATGATCATAATCAACATGGTTATTTTGGTTATTTTGTACCTGTACATGATACATCTTGGCTTTCCCCCCTCTTCCCCCCTTCCCCTCCCCTCCCTTCCATTCACCCACCCCTCCCTATTTGCAACAAGTCACAGTTTTGTCTTTCAAAACTGGTTTGACTATGATTAAAAGTTAACAGTGATCCAAAAATATCAGATGGAAAAATCACATTGTAACTGATACCCATGAATCATCATCCTTCAAGATGGTGCCACTGCCACAAACTCACAGCCTTTCAGAGACTTCATTGGATCAAACCCCAAAGATGGGCAGTGTTTTCCAAACAACTGAAGCAGGTGGGGTAGTAACAACTGAGCTCATTAGAGGATGACTTTAATTAACTGTAAAGAAAATAAAAACCTCCTTGAACTCCCAGGAGAAATCTCGAAAAGTCCATACTGGCAGCAAGTATAACTGCACAATGGCTACTCACAAAGCAGCTCAGGCAGAAGCAAAGCTGGAGGTGCTGTTGTAGGAAGCAAAAGAAACCAATGGACTGACAGAAACTAGTCTCCACAGTGAGGCCCTCACACACCCCAAAACAGGGAGAAGCATTTATAACCAGCCACCAAAACCCGGCTTCTGAGAGTGAGGAGCTGCTCTCACACTTTGGGACATGGATCTCCCTATCTCTATCCTCCAGCACGTCCTAAATCAAGCCACTTTTCAAACCAGGCCCAAAGGACCAAATCTTTTTAAAGCCTCTAAAAATGTCAGAAAATGGAATGACTCAGGAAATTCACAAAATATTTACCACTAGTTCACCATCCCTAGACTTTCAAGCTTACAGCAGAGGGGCAGATGTTAAGGGCATGTGTCTGAGACCCCAACGCCTGCATGTTTGGTTAGTGATCCTGAAATCTTTGGAAGAGAAGTGTCATGTTCAGAACGTTTTAAGGAGAAAATTGTATGTGTTGTGGAGTGTTGGTTTTATTAAACTTGTCAGAACCCTTCACTCATCATGAGAAATTGTGCAGGGAACAGGGTAAGCAAGGGGCAGGCAAAGATGGCTCAACCACAACAGTTAACCTGAGACTGTGGGGCTGTGGTTAGGGGGTGGTTCTTCTGAAGCCACAGGGACGCTGGAAATCAGCAGCCCACCAAGTCAGTGGGAATGGGGCTCAGAGCAGAAAACCTTTGGACCACAGTCAGGCAGCAACCAGAACTTCAGAGAAAAAGCTAAGCACTAGGGACAGGTTGAGAGGAAGAGTGGCTTGGGAATAGGGGAGGCATGGGTGGGAGATCTCTGTACTGGCCATCACATGGATGGCATAAGGTGTGTTCCACTGGCCTAACGGGTAAGAAGAAGCATAGAGAAGCAAAGGTTCAATACTAACGCCCCAGGAAGGAACGGGAAAAAGAGAATTGAGATGTGTTATATACATGTACAGATTCCCTGTGATGAATATAACCATTATGTACTACAAACATGTATTAATAAAAATTTTAAAAACCCCCTATAACTTACCTGTCTGCCCCACTTTACAGGACAATATCAGACGGTCAAATAAATGAAGCTGATTTTCCTTGACTTTCTCACAACTTCATTTTGGTATCTTCACCCAAAGTAAGAGTTGTTTACACTACTGCTTCAACTAACTTGTGGCTGCATTATCCTTCACTGGTGAAACTTTAATTTCATTCTCAAACAGATGAGTCACTAGGAACCTAATCATCCTGTCACTGTGGGAATCACCGGCCTTCTCGGTACCGAAGGGAGTGTGCCAGGAACCCTCTGGGTTTCGCACGACTTCAAGTGCTCACCTCAGACTGCTGAAAAGCCCACCACTTGGCCCTTCTCACTTCCAACATGGTATTTTCTACCCCTTATTCTACTGTCTTATGTTATTTCCTCCTTTTTCGCCTCCGATTCTTTATCCTTTTTTGTCTTCTTCCTCAGTCTTCTTGTGGTTTTTTTTTTTTTTTTACACTTTTCCCTTGTAAAGCTGAGTGACATAAGTGATCCAAGCTCAGTTTTTATAAACGTTTCCCCAATGGTCCTAACACATTTTATCAAATAATCTACCCACTCTCTACCAATTTTTAAAGCCTCCTTTAACGTAAACCTGATATACTTGGGTCCACTTCTGGACCTTTTATTCTTTTATTCATCTCTTATGCATTCATATCTCAACATGCATATAGTATTTGAATTATTGTAGTTTTTAAGATATACATTTTTCCAATAGTGAATATTCTCCATCACTATTATTCTTCATTTTTTCAAATAATTTTGCCTATTTCTTCTTTCATAAGTAATTCTCTTAGAAATGGATATGGTCTTTTAAAATCAATTTATTTAGCTATGTGATGAATTTCTGGTATTGAATCGTCCTTGCATTTCTGGCACAGATTTTATTTGGTCTTAATGCTGCCAAATTTCTTTCAATAATTCATCAAAGAATTTTTGTATTTATATTCAGAAATGAGATTCAGCAATAGTTTTTCTGAAATACAATTTCTGAGAAAAATTATTTTCAAAGTTAAGTTCAGTGTGTCTTCCAATTTCTAAGTGCTTTGAGGCTAAATAGTCCTAATGAGAAAAAATAAGTCAAAAAAACCAGCAAAAAGCTAGACATGGTGGTTTATACCTATAATCCCAGGAGGCTGAGGCAGGAGGATTACCACAAGCTCAAGGCCAGCCTGAACTACATAGTGAGATCTTGTCTAAAACAAAACCACAAACAAAACAAACAAAAAAGCCATTAAGACTAGGCAATCTGACAAATGGTTCCTCAATAGCACTGTGACAATTTAATTGGTAAGGGGTACGTTACAAATATAGACTTTACCATCTTTCCCCAGTTCCTTTCCACTCTGAGTTTAAAGAAAGGATGAAAACTGCATGGGCAGATCTTGAAGTGAACAACAGTCAGATGCAAGAACTCTAGCTCCCAGAGGATCTGCCCAGTACAAAGAGGTAGTATCAGAAGCACCCCTGCTAAGGGGCACTTAGCGAGGCAGGGACAAGCCAGCGAGGGGCAGAGGTCTGTGTCAGAAAAGGAGTGCAAAAACCCCCGGGATTGGGGTTCTGAAAAGACAGAGGGTGAGGGACTCTAATATGAATTTCCTTAGACCAGACCCTCAACATCCCCAAAACCTTACCGAAGCAAGAGGCATGGCTGAGGTTTGTCCTTCAATATGACCCTTACTTGGGCTGGAACTACAGAGTGCCTTAAACCTCAACTGATGCTTCGATTAGAGCACTTCAGTCAACACATTTCCCTTTTATTTCTGCTGTAATGCTCGTATGCCTTTCAATCTGTGGGAGATTTGATGTATACTCCTTCCTCCCAGCACAGAATTATACCTATCTCATTGCCAAAGGATGCTCCTGAATGTGCTCAGCAAACCCAGTAAGACAATTACACTGCTGTTCTCAAGGGAACGGGAGGCGCATGCCCTTCCTGCCTCTGGTTCAAGCTGAGGAAGCGTAATAACCAAAAAGCAGGCAAGGCGGGAGGGGCTGTCAGATTTACTCCACATAAACACCTTAATGACCTCCCCAAATGGCAGGGGGGCCTGCTTATAATAGGCACATGCATATGTAAAAGAGCAAAAGAGAAGGTGCCAGAATTTTTCTGCCACCTGTACTTTCCTCTCCTGACTCTACCACCTGGGGTGGGAGGGAAATGAGCTGTTGGAATTGTGGTAACCTTGGAAAGCTGGAGGCTGAGGGAGGTGGCAGTGAGTTAGAGACCGAGAAGCCAGAACAGGGGAGAGGTTTGTCTGAAAGTCCTGTTACGTGACTTCTGCCCTATTTAGCTATTGCTTAGGACTACGTGTGCCCCTTATAACCATATACTCATCTCTTCCCAGAGCTTCAGTGACATCTCAGGACAACAGTACCCTATATACTTGTTGGCAAAAAATTAAGCATCCACAGTGTGTTTGTCTCCTCACCTCACCGTGACTTTCGCTGGACCAAACAGAAAAGAACACTTTAATTTGTGATTAAAATTAATCCCTGCTGTGAGAGAAAGAAAAAAAATCCCTGTTTCTTGGCTCTTTGAATTAGGTGCAAAAGGCAGAAATCAGGTGGTATGCATCTAGATGCCCCTCAGTTAAGAAAATACACTTGAAATTTCTCCCTTCTTTGACGTGGTCATCTTCTCTTTCCAGCAAATCCCTTGAAGAGACTTGAAAAGGTCAAGAGAAAAAATGTTGCTCACTCACAGCTTGGCTGGCTGGGCTTTCAAAACTATCTGACCAAACCACTGATAAAAATCAAACAAACAAAAATGCTGGCACATTATGTAACTGGAACTGTAACAGAGACATGTAAGCCAGGCCTGCAGATGCGCAGTGAGGACCAAAAAGCAAGACAAACCTTGGCATCTTTACCTTCGTCTTACATGTCTCCTTTATTATCATAAAACTTTAGTATAGATCCCGGCTCAATCTGCATGTAAGCGTGCAAACCACTCAGCAGTGTGTTTTACTACAAGATCTATTAGCCCTAAATTTACCTAGGCTGTCTCATCTTCCTTCAAGAGTGAGGACGTCAAGATAAGAGTAACTAATTTTCAGGGTTTGCAGGGAAATCTAAGTGCCAGCTTTTACAACATCCAGTTTCAGAATCCCTGAAGCGATGCCTAGAAGTCTCCAGCTATAAACCCCTCTGATTCCAGGAAAAGCCAAGCCTCAAACATCATCTCATGATGAAGTCACTTCCCAAGCAGAAGAAATTATCCCATGACATGAAATGAGGCTGGCCCCAAGGCAAGAAGCCCTCATCTAATGATGAGAACTGAACTGCGCCCTTAAGCAATGATGCTGTCCCAGGGCCTCACAGTCCAAACCTGAGGTCAACCAGACCATGACCTGACCAGGACCACCTAGGCTGCCTGCTGTGCAAACCCCTAACCCCGCCCTCGTTCCCCTGCTGCATAAAATCCCAAAATTCCTGTTAGCCCCTTGAAGACACGATCTTGAACCTCTTTATCTGTGCTGCCTAGCTTGCCCACACTAATTAAATCTCCTTTCTTGCCCTTCACCACTGCTCATCTCCTTGACTGGAATTACGGGATGGCTGGGTGAGCCTATTCTGTTGGGATCTCCAGATCTGGGGCTTCTGACTCAAAACTTTGGTAACAGAACCATACACTTCATATGGTGTTTGTTCAAGATTCCTCTGGGGCTTTGAACCCATAGCTACACAGCTCTGTCACACATTTTTATAGATATTAAAACTGAGGACCATAAAAGTTTATAAACTTCCTCAAAATTAGTATCGAGGTATAACTGAAATATAAACCTTCTAATACCAGTGTAACACTCTTCATCTATTTATGCCTTCAAATCTTTCAACCTTACTATTCTAATAATTGGTCAGTTTTCTAAATATGTGAACACGCACATGTACACATATACATGAGTGTGTACCATGATCTATAGTAATGTCCCTTCCTTCATTCCTAATTCTGCTAATTTGTCTCCTGGTTTACTTTGTCTTGATTAGTGTGGCTAAAGGTGTATTTCTAAGGTCAGGCTGCACTCAAGGGTGTTCAAAATCTACTGCTCATCTTTTCTTCCTGAATGACTGAAGAAATTCTGGAATAGAGTAAGTAGTTGTAATATTAGATTGACATCATGCTTTTAATTCAGCAGGTGGAGGAACAGGATTCATGTTTTTGGCTCTGCATCCTTGAGGGCTGGTTTCTGTTACCCTCAGGGGAAAGTCATCAGGACAATGTTTTAGAAGAGATCGGCCAAGAGAAGGACAGACTGGACACAGAGGTTGGATGCAAAGCATGGAGGGTCACCTGAGTGCTTTGGGAAATAAGAAGTAGGGTGTTACATGGCATCACTATGGTCAAGCCCGCAGTCAGTAGGAAGAAATTCTACAAGCATCACCACAGATATGTGTACAAGCAAAGGATGGCAGACATGAAAAACAAAGTCTCACCAGAATATCAGTAAGTAGATGGGGGGAAACTGATAATGGTGCCACCATGGACATCAGACCAGGTTGTTCTTCCACTGCCCAAGAAACACATACATGTTGAGGTACTTTACATAAATCAGTCAGAGCAGAGGGAGTCAGCCCAAACAACAACAAAAAAAAATGACTCCCAAAATTCTTTCCCGATTATAGGTAGTGGTACTTAGAGACAGGTTTGATTTCATTCAGAAATAAAAATGAAAGTGTAGTATTACTTGCACCTCTAGGTCTTGAAGCATTTCGCGGGTGTTCTCTTTGTAATACTATGGCTGAATGGCTGATTTCTGATCCTGCCCAAATTCCCTCTAAAAAGACTCCATCAGGTGCGGGCAGGAATTAAATGCCAAGCCAGACAATGTACAAGAGGAAATCCAGAGCACAGGGCCTGGAGGGCTAAAAGGTACCAGCCTTAATGGCAAGTCAGAGTGAGTTTTTATTTTCTCCTCTCTCCTTCTCCCACTGAATCCTTGACTTTTTCATTGGTCATGGACATCTCTGTATATTCTCTGTTTATGATTAAATTCCAAGTCTACAAAAAACTCAAGGGAATTCTCAGAAAACTAGAAGCCAAGAAGGAAGACTGCAAACTCTCCCACCACGGAGCCAAAACTGCCAGCTGGAAACACATGAAGTGACACTGAGAAGCCGCTGGTGAGGCCACAATCTTAAGCACAACTCTGGACTTTCCTCACTTCAGGCTCCTTCTGGCAAAAACCTCAGAGGGATCACAGAAAAGCACCAGCTCAAAGGGAAATGATTTAGTTTCCACAATAGCCTGAAACTAAATGGAAACGATGAAGCTAGTAAACTTTTCAAACGCAGAAAGCTTCAGTTGGTTAGACAACACAAAACATAATATAATAATTAAGAATCCAGCCATTCTTTGACAATTGCTGAGTACTCTTGCTGATAACATTCTTCAAAATCCTGGACCCGCACATCATGGGTAACCTTATTAGATGCAGAACAGGAACTACTGGGGCAGACACCTGTCCCAGTAGGACTGAGAAAACTGGAAACAGAAAAATTTACCTTTAATAACTTGAGGAACGAAGTGGAAACTATAGTTAATAATTTTTTCGTATGCCTAGAACATTTCTGTTCACTGGGGTATTAGACATTCAGCCAAGCACTATTCTGGCTGTGAGGGTGTTTCTGGATGAGATTAACAACTGAATTGGTAGAATGGGTAAGGTAGAATGGGTAAGGTGGCTTTCCCTACCCAAGGAAAGATGACCTCATCCAGTCGGTTGAAGCCTAAATAGAACCACAAGGTGGCCTTCCAGTCTGCCTGTTTTGAGTAGGGACATTGGTTCTTTCTTGCCTTTGGATTTGAACTAAAGCCTTAGTTCCCGCTGGGTCTTGAGTATGCCAACATTCAGACTGAAACTACACTACTCACTCTCCAGGGTTCCCAGCTTGCCAAGTGTAGACCTTGGAAGTTGTCAGCTTCCATAATTACATGAGCCAATTCCTTATAATAAATCTCTTTCTATATACACATAAATCCTAGTGGTTCTGTATTTCTGGAGAATACAGACTAATACAGGCAATAATGTGGAAGACCAACTTAAGAGCTCTTCGGATACAGAGGAAAACACTGAAAGAGTAATAATCAATGTAGTTTATTGTAACAGGAGCTACCCAAACAAAAGATCAGAATCAATGAAAGAAGAGTAACATTCAAAGACAAAAGAAAATTTTCCTGGGTTAATCTTCAAACCCTATGACTACCTGCCAAGAAAACAAACCATGGAACTAGTAAGAACTCAGAAAGTGTGTTAGAGCTTTCTACCACTTTAATAAAATACTTAAAGTATTCAACTTACAAAGAGAAAAGGGTTATTTTGGCTGATGGTTTCAGAGGGTCCAGTTCATGACTTTAAAGCTCTGTGGATCCATGGCTTTAAAGCTCTGCTGTCAGGGTGGGGCTGCTAGATGTCAATGGTGAAGAGCATGTGGTAGCCCAAACCCACATCACTCATGAGACAGAAAGTAAAAGCAGAGGAAGAGGAAGGGTCTCACATCCCCTAATCTTCCATAAGGGCAAATCCCAAAGTGACATAAAGATGTCCTACAGCCCCACCTCTTAAAGGTTCCAATCCTCCCAATAACACAACCCTGGGTACCAAGCTTTTAACACATGGGGCTTTGGGGGAGATTCAAGATCTGAATTAGAGCAGAAAGCAACAAAATATATTAAAAAATAACTTTCCCACACCAACAATAGCAAGACAATGTAACAGAGAGGGGAGTCTTCCAAAAGCAATTTTAATATAAAATATATAAAATTAATTTATTTCACTTTAGAGTATGTTCTCAAAGTACATCCATTTACCTACAAATGTCTCTAGTTTGTCCTTTTTTATGGCAGAGTAGTACTCCATTGTGTAGAAAACCCACATCTTCTTTAGCCATTCAGTAGTTGTTGGGCATTTAGGTTGTTTCCAAGACTTAGCTACTACAAATTGTGTTGCTATGAACATGGTTGTGCATATATCGCTGTGGTATGATGATTTTAATTCTTCTGGGAAGATACCAAGCAGAGGAATAGGTGGGTCAAATGGAACCTCTAGTCGTAGTTTTCTGAGGCATCTCCACACTGATTTCCACAGTGGTTGGACCAGTCTACATTCCCACCAACAGACACTTACCAGTACACATCAAATTGTTTCTCTGATATGAGAAACCATAAGTGTAAATAAGGACAAAGGGGTATAATAAATATCATGTAAAAAAAAAAAAGATAGTACTCAAAAGAGAGGATAAAGAAGGAAGGTTAAAATAAAAGTAAGATGAAAGGGGAAAAAAATGGAAAAATGTAAATAAACTTGTTACAAACAGGGAGGGGTAGGTGAATGGAAGGGCGGGGAGGGGAAGAGGGGGGAAAACCAAAATACATCACGTACAGGTACAAAATAACCATGTTGATTATGATCATTATGTATATAGTGTTACCAATACATGTTCTTGGTAAAAATAAAAATTAAAGAAAAAATTACATTTGAATGCTTTTCTCCATTTTGCTTATTTTTATATTCATTTCATACATTACCTTATTTCCTTATCAAATTTGGTGTACTAATAAACATGTAATAATACTTTAGAATAGAAAAATAAATTATTCTTTTTTTGGTGCCCGGGATGGTAAATTATTCTTAATTAGCTAAAATACAATAAATAATAGCTCACAAGTTTGTCTATATTCTGATGTTAATGTTAATATTGGTTTATCAAAACAATAAAAATTCATGATAGTGAACTCATTCTAGCTTCTTCAACTTGCCTTGCAGTTGACACTGGTTTTGTTCATATTTGAAACTTTTTGCCTTTACTCCCTTCAAGTCATTCTAAATTAACTTTAAAAACACAAAATAGCGTTGAAATAGTATAGCTTTTTATTGTGTTTATCCAAAACCTCTAAATCATTTTACTTGCTTTATATATATTTTTCTTCTCTTGAGTTAAGGCAGAAATAATCTTTCCAATGACTCTTATCTCAGCTTAGTATTAAAGTGGAACACACATTGTTCCAATATAATGAGGCCCAAAGTTCTTTCATTTGGTACGTTACTAAGATAGAGAATTATGAAATTATGAGTCCAGGTTTCCAAGCTTTTTCACTGTTAACCTGGAAACAATGTACCTTAGACAATAATGGAAATTCATTTCCAATACACAAGTCCAAAAGCGAACTTAACTGCTTATGTTAATTTTTTATAACATAGATCTTTTTGGTTATTGTTATTTATTTTTATTTTCAGAAAACAATGTCTAAAGGTGCAACTAGAAAAGTTAGAGAAGAATGATCTTTCTCCTTCACAGTTTAGAAGCTATATATTTTTATAGGTACTGAATGCCATAGCAGTTTTCCTGAAAGAAAGGAAAATTAACATTTCTCCATTGCAAAACAGAAAAGGTAATTAAGAAAGGGAAAATACATTACGAATTAGAACAAGACACAAATATTAAATAAGAATTTCTCCTTCTTTCCCTTTTTCCCCTCCCACCCTTTCCACTCTCTCTCTCCATCTCTTTCCTGTGGTATTCTGGAAACACTACATGGCTGGGACTTAAGATACTCGGGTACTACTAATTTAGTACAGCCAGTACTTATAAGTGTAATTTCAGCATAGTGAATTTATTTCTCTTTAGACCTCTCGTTTCTCAACCTTAAAGTAATCTCCATAATCCTTTCTTCCCTAACTTCCTATGGTCCCCATCACAAATTCCAGGCCCCACATTACTCTCCAGCAGTCTAACCAGCAGGAAAACAAACTCCCTGCTCCTGTCTTTTTTCACCAACTGTCTCTGGGGCAGGAGATAATGAAATACTTAAATAGCCCCACCATGAACTTAAGGTTCATGGAGATTCAACTTAAGGTTCATTAGCTTAAGGAAAAGGAGAGACGCAATGACTCTGAAAAGTGATAGCTTCTCTGCCCTCACTACCTCCCCACAGGTCCAGTAATGACAATTAAGCACAAGAGTATCTCCCCAGCCCATCCTCCCGCCACCCAGTTCCTATTATAACAAAAACTGTAGTAAGTGCACTCTTACTGCTAACTTTTCTTGGGCATTTTGTATTCACAACCCTGGTTTCTGTTCTTATTCACATCAAGCTGCAAAGGTCAGAATAAATCTATGTGAATCAAGACTGCTGCATTCCCTGTAGGGGGCTGGGATTTCCCCCAAGGTTGCCCCTGATTTCTCTATGTGGATCTGTACACATGCCTTTCTCTTAAGTGTCTGTGGAGTTCTACTTGCCTCCAAATGTCACAACTCACGAATTTCCCTTCAAAATGTTTCCAGAAACTTTTATACATATTCTCAATATGAGGCCCCCTGTTACATTCTCATTAGATCATTCATCATACTAGATGACATTTGTTACAGCTTGTGTCTAGATGTCCCCACAAAGCCTCATGCAGTCATAGGTGGGGCTTTTCTAGAGGTGGCTGGCTCTAGAGTGGGTGATTGACTCAAGGTGCAATGCTGGGATTAAGGGCATGTGACTACTAAACTGGTTCAGTGATTGACCTGGCACCATCCTAATCCTGGTTGCTTAGAGTACAAAAGGGGCAGAAAAAAGCTGGGGGGTTTTTCTGCTTGCTTGCTTCTGCCCATCATGCACTGTTTCTCCTCTGCAATGCCTGTCTGTCATACCACCTTACCTTTGAGCCACCCAACTATAGCCTGAAGCCTCTACAAACTGTCAGCTAAATAAACCTTTCCTCCTTTAACTTCGGGTATTGTGTATTCTATCTCAGCAACAAGAAAAGTAACTAAAAATACTGAATGCCAGATAGATATTTTTGCTATATAAACATTTTTATATCTAGATGTACTGGGTACACATTTTTGAATGTCTGACTCTGATAGTGTGAAAACACAAAGACTGTATTTAACTATTTCGGTATGTCCAGGGTCTGGACCAGGACCCAGTTCATAATACATTCTCTGTAATGATTTTGTTTAAATACATAGATAAATAAATGCATGGAAGGATCGGTAGATGGATGGATGGATGGACTGAAACTTTTAAAACCCTAACTACTTAATAAGAAAGTGAATGCTTGGTCACTAGGACATCAAATCTGAGCCCTGAGTTTTCATTAATGAATGAGTGACCCTTAGGATTCCTGAGGATGCCATCTTCTTAGAGTTAATGAGGGTGACTGCGTCTAATTCATTCACTCTCTGCCTTTCGATAATTTTATACTGGCTTGCAAACTGATCTGATAAGCTGGCTCATCATAACATATCCTACCTAGCCTGTCTTTTTTCCTAATTTCTACTGCTATGTTCGGTTCTCCTTGCGTCACCTCTAGACCACATACATTAGCTTCAAGATGGTTTCATACTCATTCGTTCATTCAGTCAACAATTTATCAATAGATAAAAAAGTAATGAACATGCACACTGGAATACACACACACACATACACAGAATATCATTCAGCTGCAAAAAAAAAAAAAAAAAAAAAAAAAAAAAAAAAAAAAAAAAAAAAAAAAAAAAAAAAAAAAAAAAAAAAAAAAAAAAAAAAAAAAAAAAAAAAAAAAAAAAAAAAAAACAAAACAAAAAAAAATCGTGCCATTTGCCACAACTTAGATGAACCTGAAGAACGGTATGCTGAATCTGTATGATCTCACTCATATATGGAATCTGCAAAAGCCAAACTTTTGCAAGCAAAAGTAGAACAGTAGTTACCAGAGGCTTATGGGGGAGAGGAATGGTTATCCAACAGGGAAATGTTGGTTAAAAGATACAAATTTTGTTATGAGATGAAAATTTCAGAGGATCTAATGTACAGCAGGAGTGGTGATAGAGGTGCTAATTAATTTGATTGTACTGATCACTATACAGTGTATACATGTAACAAATCACTGTGTTGTATACTTCAGATATGTACAATTTTATTTGTTAATCAGATATTTTGAAATTTAAAACTGCATTGAAAAACAAAAGGAAGACAACTGAAGGACACAAACAGAGGCCTCTATGGTCAACCCTGCCAAGCTAACCCTCATTCATTCATTCTTGCTTGCTTGCTTGTTGTGTGCCCAAAGGTATCTAGTACGTAGCAAAATGACCAATAAGTACTTTCTGAAAAAATGAATTGGTACAAAATCACTTAATGTTATTCCTTTCTTAGATTTTATACTTATCAAAGGGCTCTTTCTAACTTAAAAAATGCACATTTAGCTATAAAGAGAGAAGTGGGCAAAACAAGCATGCACCAATAATGGCAGGGGCAGAGCTGCTGAAATGTTCGTCCATGATGAGGCAGCATTTGCGCTATTCTTCACTCTCAGGATGTTTCTCCGCTACGCTGTAATTGAACAGAGCAAGTGTCCAGGCCAAAAAAAATCTAAAGTGTGTCCTTCCTTTCCAAAAAGTTGTCTTTGTGTGAAAAGACAAGCAGAGTTCACTTGCTTAATTGGAAATACTTTGGTGTTATTTAGCAGATCTTAATGGAAAAGAAGAAAGCAATTACACTCCAGAGACTTTCTTCTTACAGCAGCATTTATACAGCATCTTCTTTATATTTTCACTCCTTAGAGTTATGTATCCATTCACTCACTCATTCATTCATCATTCATTTTATTCTTGTATGTAATAACCCAGGATTCAGCATGAGAATACGATAGTATTTTTAGAAAGTGATGATCTGGTACAATAAAGATCCTACAAAATACTAAACACACTAGGTATCATGAAGGGAAATTTGCTTCCAGAAACCAGGTTTTATGCTGCAAGCAAAGACACAGAGCAAGCAATCTCAGTAATCTAAAAATATAACAAGATATGCCCCTAGTCCCAACACTTTTCATCTTTACTTTCCATAGGAGAAATATCAAAGGCACCTTGTCCCTCGAGGGCTGTGTGGTGGCAGCACCCTTTAAGTCTCTGCTCCATTTTTGTAGCAATACAATCAAATTAATCCCTGTCATGTGCTTTGCTTAGGGGTCACCACAAAACTCTGTAGGCATCTGCCTGGAAAAGACTCACTGGGGCCACGTGCAGTCGGGCATGCCCGTAATCCTAGCACTCTGGGAAGCTGAGGCAGGAGGATGGAGAGTTTGAGTCCCACCTGGACATTTAGTGAAACCCTGTCTCCAAACAACAACAGAAACAACAACAACAAAAAAGGCTGGAGATGTAACTCAGTAGGAAGGGTTCAAATCCCAGTGCAGAAAAAAAAAAAAAAAGGCTGATTAATAGCCACAGTTAAATAAAAGCCATAAAACTGAACAATCAGCCTGGTGAGGGATGGCCACCTTACCAGCTCTCACATCACCTCTATTCCCTGAGGAAGCGGCAGAAGGGGAGGTGACCAAGACTGTTCATCATCACATTAAATAATTAAAAGAGCCAACAATTGCTTTCCACTTCCATAGTTGTTATCCAACTCACTTGACCTATTATTTAAGTTTTGTCTATACTGGTCGAAAGAACATTTCCTGTCTGAAGTATATTACCAGGAATGCATGAGAGGAAAGAAAGAGTCTGCCTATTCCCTTCACCAGCCCTGCTCCCACACTCTAACTCTCTTCCACATCATCCCAGAGGACAGCTGGAAATGGTCACATATAGGGAACATGAGGCTTTCATCCATCCATAAGTGAAATGGTATTATAATTTGTCATTACCTATCATGTCAGGATCCCCGAGATCGCCCACAATTACTTATGAGTGATTTATTTTGTATTTCACAAACTTCCTGTGTGAGTTTAGCATGGCCATTTATCAATTAACTCTTGCAAATGGGAAAAAAAACCTAAAGTATGGTGGAGGAAAATGGGAGGCAGCCAGGAATAACACAAATAGCACTGAATTGCAAAACAGGAGTTGTGGGTTCAAATTCTGGTTATATAAACTTTTGAAATATATGCTGTTGTTCAGTGAGACTTGTATAGAGCCAAATTATTGCTTTATTTAAGACACTTACCTCAAATGAATGTACCACATAGTAACAATTTAGTCTCTTTTCTTGTCTGAAAAACGGGGATAATAAAATAATTTAAGAGATTTTCTTCATGAGATTAAAAGGTATAACAAATGTGAAAGGCATATTCCAATATAAGGTACTATTGTTAGTAATACCAGTAGATATTTAAGTCAGCATATCATCAAAACTCATTCAGACAATATTCTCCCACCAAACTTTCACTCAAGGCATGGACAAGCTGTAACTCTTCACTACACTCTCTCTGTCCCATCTTCTGGGTGATGCAAGAGCAAAGAGCTATGAAACGCAGTGCACTGGGCAGCCAAGATGAGAGAAAAATGACAAGCTCAGGGACTATCATTCCCTGAATACCCAAGAATAGAGATTTTCATGCATAAATGAGTACACGCAAAATAAGTACTAACTAAAATTCATACTGAAAATGTACACGTGTCGAAAATTATTAATCCCAGTTCGTATAAGTCGGCTAAAAATAATTTGGAATAAGAATCTGTAAGTGTTGACTCAGAAAAGATTTTTGTTATTTTTTTCAATCAATCAATTTGTCTACCAAAATGATTACAGACATCAGAATTCCTAGTCACTTGCTTTCTCAGAGTTTTAAAACTGTAGGGCTGGAGATAGATCTAGCGCAGCAGCATTCAGGAGAACCCTGAGGTGATAAAAATGTTATATAATTGGTGCTGTCTAACACAGCTGCCTCTAGCCACATGCAGTTATTGTACATTTGAAACATGCCTACTACATCTGAGAAACTGAGTTCATAATTTCATTTTAATTAGTTTCAGTGTAAATAACCAACCAGGGTCCTTCCACTAGAAGCCACTCAATGATACTGCAGGGAGAAACTCCTCTATCCTGGTAGGAATTCAAAAAGAAGGAGTCATCAATCATGGCTCAAACATGCTTTAGGGTCTTTCAAACTCTAAAATTCCACAGTGTTAAAGAACAACCAAACACCAATTTAAAGGAGAATTAGTATTTCCATATTAACCAATCAAGCCAATAATCAGCCCAATGAATTACCCCAGTAATCTTGTCTGCTGGATCCGCAGGAGGTCTGACATACCTGGTGTTCCGCCCTCTTAGCAGAATCCAGATTATCTCGGAGGTAAAACTGTAGCTCTTGCATCTGAGGAGGCTGAATTGGCATTTGCTTCAAGAGCAGATCCTGACTGATCTACACCAATTACAACAGTCCAGGATTGAGATGTTAATCCATAGTGTAAAAGTACGTTACTATATTAATGTATTAATATAAGACACAAAGTCCATTCAGTTGGGGAAAGAAGAGGAGGAGTGGGCTGCTTTTGGAAATGGTTTCTTCACTCTTAAAATGTGAGACACCTCATCCTGGGAGAGAACCTCATCTGTGCAGCTCGCTACCCGTGAACGTGATGCTCGAAGCTCCAGCAGCTGCACTGTCACTGTGGGGAAGCTGATCTGAATACTAACCCACTCTGCTGAGGATGACAGAGCAGGAAGACGCAAAGAACCTGAGATCCTGATAATAATGTTGAGTTTCTGAACCAACCAACCCTGGAGTCATCCTATTATTGTTGTTCTATTTCTATGAAATAAACATAAATATTCTTTTGGCCACTTTGGGTTGGATTTTGCTATTACTTGCATCATATGCATTCTGCTACAGCTGCTACCTACTAAGCGCTAGGCAGGCCTATAACAGGTCTTACCTCATTTTATCCTTCCAGCAACCATTCAAAGCACATTTCATTAAATCCATTTTGCAGCTGAGAAATCCAAAGTTAAAGGGAGATGAAGTTGACAAGGTCCCTTGACAAGACATGGGCAGCATCCTGTCCACTTCTGCATAGCAGGACAGAGCAGGCCAAGTGCTGAAATGGCCAGCACCCCTGATGCCTACCACAGTGCCTAGCACATAGGAGGTGCTTAGGAAATGTTTGCTGAACAACTGACTGAATAGAAAATATGACAGTAGGAGTTCTATAATGCTCTATTTTGGTCTACCAAGAAAAAACATGCTTTTCTTATAGAATTTCCTCCAATTGATGGTATTGTAAGTGAGGAAAAGTAATCACGATTGGAGGAAAAAGTATAACTATGTTACCTTTAAAATATTGTTTATTAAATATATGTAAGTTAATGAAGACATGCTTTCCACAACACAAAGAAGGTCACTTTACATGACATTATTAAATGCCAGTGTCAGTCCTGAAACTTGATGCAAAGCCCAGGTGTTTCTCCTTTGGTTCCTGCCTCTGGAGGTCCCAGAGAGCATGTGAATTAGCAGATGAGTCGAAAGGTTGCCTGTTTCCCTCACTTAGCTGCACTACTTTTCACATCATATGTAGAATAGAGTGATCTGCCGAGATGATCTCACTCAACTATGATTATAAATGGAAAACAATTAAAGCTGTGATTCATTTCAATTTTTTATTTCAAAAGCCTTCTCTTCACACTTCTGACAGCTGAGAAAGCAGGCTTTGAAGCCAGAAAACCCACCTCCCCTCAGACATTCTGTGGGTGCCTGTCTAACTTGCCTCATAGACCAAGCTGGTTGAGGGTCTGGGTAGGGCGTGAATGGGACTGATACACAGCAAAACATTCCCTCCTGCCCCCTTCCCTTCCCACCCAGTTGAGCACCTCCCCACCTTTCCCTGCCGAAGAGGTAGGGGGTATCCGTGAAAAGCCGAGGCACTTTATCACTTCCACCTAAGACTGAGCATGTACGTTCATGAATAATGGAGGTAGAAGTAAATCCAGCACCATTTTCCATTATTAGCCAACTCCAAGGTGTGCTACTTCACAGAGTGAGTATGCCAATAGGTTAATTTGCTTGCTTTGTTTCGATTCTCAGGATAGACTCTCTCTCTTACCTATGCAATAAAACTTACAGGGCTCTTCGTTTGGTTGTCAGGGAGATAGCTTTGAAGCCAAATTTTATGTCCACCTTTATGGCCCAAGACTATTTAAGAATTCTGAAAGTATTTAAGTGGAGAAGCAAAATGAATGGATACCTTGAGACCATAATGTTAAGTGAAATAAATCAGACACACAAGCTTAAATATTATATGCTTTCTCTTATGTGAGAAACCCAAATTATAAGTAAAGAGCAAAATAAAAGACAGATAATAGGAAGTAGAGAGACACACCTTTCTCAAATAGGAAGGGGATCAAGAGAAGGATTGGGGTGGAGGAGGAGAGAGAAAAGTGATGAAAAAAGGAGTTAAAATGTGTCATGTATATGCACCAACTCCACACAAGAAACCTAAGTATTATGTACTACAAACATGTACTAATAAAATTTTTTTAAATGAATAGGATATTCCAAATAATATTAAGTATATACTTCCCCTTCCAGAAGGTGGAGATTAATCCATCCCCCTGAGTGCTAGCTGGACTCAGCGAGTGGTATCCAAGAGCAAGAGCATGGATAAGGTAAAATAGTAACTGATGGCACACTGGAGAAACTTGGGAAATGCTGCCTCACTCTAGGGATCGAGTCTAACACAACAAGTGATGGTGTGTGAGCATCATCTAGCCCCGATATGACATGACCAGGGAGAACTTCTTCTTCCCAAGAACCTTGGACCCCAAACTAATCATGAGAAGAACACCAAATAAACCCAAACTAAGGACCTTCTACACGATACCTGACTAGTACTCCCAAGAACTGTCAACATCACCCAAACAGACTAAAAAACTATCACAGACCAGAGGAGATTTCAGGCAACACGACAACTAATGGTCACGTCGTTAGCTGGGATCCTGAGAGAGAAAAAAAGACATTGATGGAAAAGTTCTTAAAACCTAAATCAAGTGAGTAGTTAGTAATGGCCATGCTGATGCTATTTCTTAGTTTTTACAATACCACAGACATGTAAGATACAACATGAGGAGAATCTAGATGAGAGGAATATGGAGAAAATCTACATTGTCTTTGCAACTTTCCTGCAAATCTAAAGTTGTCCCCAAATTAAATGGTTATTTAATACCCCTCACTTTTGTCCACACACGGAAGAGAAAGGCATGGAGTGGGGCCCGCCACTGCCCCTCCATGACCACATATATAGCCATCCTGCCTCTGTGTGCCCTGGGCTTCTGTAATGGGTTTGGAGTGAGAATGAAAAGTAGGTGAAGAGAAGACAAAAGAAATGGGGAAAACAGACTATAAAAGGAAAACATGTAGCAAGAGGGAGGAGGGAAAGGTAGTGAAGGAAGAAAAAAAGGAAATGCAGGAGGAAAATGAGAAGAAGAGTAAGAAGGGGACAGAGAAAGGCCTAAGATCAAAGGCATTCAAAGATGTTTTGTCCCTGCTCCAAAGCAAACTTGAAAGCAAAAGATAGTACACACAACTTTGCCCTTTGTAGCCTCTAAAGGATGCTGATTTCACTGCTGCCAGCTACCTTTGCTTTTAGACTGCCTCCATATGACCCCATTCTGGCCAATGATGTGTAGGTAGAAATGACATGTGTCACTTCCTGGTGTAGCCTGGAACATCTGAAACATCTCATGTCATCCACCAGCCTCTCTCTCTTCTTCTCCTACTCACAAGATGTGCGGTTGGAAGATCAAGCCTCTGGGATGGCAAAAACACCTAAGGAAGGACTTCCAAGTCCCTGCTTAGGGGTGATTGCACTGCAGAGATGTTCAAGCTACACAGGATGGTGTGCAAGTGAAACAGTTTTATTGTGTTAAGCTGCTGAAATTTGAGAGCTTTTTGTTATAGCAGCTAGCTTCTACTAATGCAAAATATAGATTCATAGACAGGCAGATAGGTAGGGAGGTAGGTAGACAGACAGACAGACAGATGGATAGACAGACAGAAAAGGACACAGAAATTCTCAAAACCAAAACATCGTAGGGCAGTTCAGAGTGGTGAGGTGAGTTAACTGACAGACAGCCTTGGGGAGGAAGTGAAATCAGTGTGTGGCTAAAAGGATGACAAATTTGGGGCCTGCAGAGTTTGGAGTTGACTATTCCCAATATAGACATCTCCCTAATTATCCAGATAGTCCAGAGTAGGGCATAGTCGGCAACAGAGATCAGGACCCAGTTCCACTTAGCTTGAGGAGGGAGGATAGCAGCACTAAAAAATGAGTCTGAGAAGAAAATTCAGGCCATGCCATACCATAATGAGTCTTAATTGAGACTTTAAAGAGATATCTGGGTATGAAAGGAGCAGAGCTAAACTACAGGATCATCCTAACCCAACATACAGAATGAGGTGCGGAGCACTGTGAGAGGGTCTGACCTAAGGTATGGCAAAAAGGCAAACTTGTGAGGGGCATTCCAGGAATTGATGTCCCATCTGCTTGCTTCACAGAACGTAATGTCATTGACCGTGACTTTGCGTAACTCAGATGGAACTAATGAGTGGAAGGCTCCCTTTGCTATCCCCGTGTGCTATACTAAATTCCTTTGTCTAGAGACTACCGTGTATTTTGCAGCTGTCAAGTACAAACAGTTCCGAGCAAAAGAGATTTAGTAGGTTTAACTTGTTATTCAACAAGTTGTTCCCATCGTCTTTTACCCACAGCCCAAGCCCAAGATACACGTTAAAGAGCAAAATGCACATTTTCTTTTATTTCTTTTCTTTCTCTTCTCCCTTTATTATTTCACTTTTTTCTGCTAAATTCAGCTCAACGCATACTTATTGTCTTATCTCAGAAGTTGTACAATGTGTTAGGAATATACGCTTAAATAAAAAAGCATCCAAAACAAAGTATCCTGTAAGTAAAGATTCAAAAATTTCAGTGCACACATAGCTAACTGTAAGACAAAGTGCAAGGACATATAGAACCCTGGGCTACGGGAACACAGAGAGGAAGGAGATGCGTTCTGCCCAGGGAGGATGGAAAGGTAGTGGGGGGTCTGACCTGTACTTGGACAAATAAATAGAAGACTGCCGGGTTGAGAGACGGAGCAAAGCCATGGGCAAAATCAGCGACACACGAAGGGCTTCCCTTCGTCAGGGGATGGTAAGGAGTCCAATACATTAGTCAGGGCTCCTGACTTAAAGTGACAGATAAGAAATTCACACACACTGAGAGAGAGAGAGAGAGAGAGAGAGACGAGAGAGAACACGAGATACACAGGCAAAGAGACTTTATATTGGCCCAAGTTGTACCTAACTTCAAGCAGATCGAGGGAGTAAACAAGGCCATCAAGACATTGGGTCCACCTCTCTGACTGCTTCCCCCTTCTGCATCAGGCAGGCTTTTCCCACGGTCTAACAAGACCCCTGGCAGCATCGACATGCATCCTGCCAGACTGGTAGCTTTAAGACAGCACCTCTTTCTCAATAATCCCTGCAAAGTGCACATTGCCTCTTACTGGTTGAGATAGAAGCACCTGATTATCTCCAGCCAATCACTGTGGTTGGACTAATCTGATACATCTATGGGTGAGTCACGAGACACAAGGCTCATCCCAAGAGGTAAAGGGATGGAGTGCAACCTCACATCAACTTTATTGGCTGAAAGTAGGGGAGCAGCCAGTAAGAGTTTCCCAATGAGAAACCAAACCGCATTTCCACAGACAGGAAAGCTACATTCTGGGTAGGAAGTAAATGTCCCCATACCTGGTATGGCTGAGAAATAATCATGGAGTGGGGATAGCAAGAGGAGTTAGGGGGTGAAAGGATCAAAACAAAACAGGCACCAGATGCTGGATCCCTTTATGCCATGCAAAGAACTGTGTATTTCATTCTTCCTGCTAATGTTTCTCAACTATTTTCCCCACAACATGAATGACAAATGACACCACTGACGAAGTTCTTCGCAATTTCTTCCACACATAAGCTGTAATTCTATCCCTGCCACGATAGAGAGCAACGGTGCAGTGAACCTTGCTCTTACTGGTTTTTAAAGAGTAGAAACAAAAGGAGAATAAATAATTCACTGACTTCTATTGTCTAATTATTAGTAGTACCAAATTACTTTGATCTAACACTGTTGCCCGATGCCTCTATTGAGCACAGATGTTACAGGCCATGGGGAGCCACAAGAGGTTTCTAAATGGTTGATTCTGGTTTAAAAAATACCTGTGGTGGCAAATGTAAGATAGATTACATCTCTCCTTACATACAAGAGTATTCTAAAGCAGAAAAGTCAGTTACGAGGCTATTATGGTAAGAAGGTAAAAGGTTCTAAGCACCTGATCTGAACAGCTGGAGAGAATGGAAACGCAGGAGCAATCGCAGAGGCCCTGCACAGGACGTAACCACTTAGTGAATGAAGAACAACAGAGCGATGCTTCGCACTTAGCCAAAAGCTTCCACGCCATGCATCCTCCATCCCTCCTCCCATTAGTTACTCCACTTGCCTACCACCTTTAATATGCACATTTGAAAGCAGTAAACGAGATGGGCAGAGATGAAGATTCTAGTCTGAGCACAGTTCTGTCAGGGTCCAAGGAGTGTCTCTTCATATTATTAACTGTACTTTAAAATATCATCCAGGAATAATTTATGAAGATAATTCTTGATGACTTCAATATGATTACTCATAAGCATGTAGGCATACTTATAATTATTACATAATTATTATTCCTAATATCTGTTCAAGGTAGTGCCTTACCGGTTTAGCACTTTCATATAGCTCTATTTCTTTTATTTTCACAATAATTCTAAAACAAGTATTATTGATCCTGTTTACAAAATGCATCAGACTGAATGACTTGCCCAAAATCATACAAGAGAAAAGTGGCACAGGCTAGATGGAAGCTCTAGGCTCTAACTCCTAAAAAAGTGATGTTTCCACCTCACCCTCGGTGTTCAATATCTGCACTAAAAATAAATAAATAAAAATAGGGTCAGTCTGAGAACAGGACTATCATGTAATTACTCCTGAGTAAGTAACGCTGGGAGGGGTTTAGGAGAATCCAAAACAAAATGTCTTCCCAGGTGAGGTCCAAACTGAGATTGAATGTATTTAGAAGAAATAAGTATGTTTCTCTATCATGCTTATTTACTAGGGAAGTTTACTCTGTGGCCTGCTGTGCTAAGATCAGCACTATCACATTCTGTTTTGCACAGCTTTGGGCCATTTCCTAAGCATTTCTGGGCACAATGACTTACAATACTGCTGATGAAGAGAAAGAGGAAATGTTTATTCTTTTTGTATGAATGACAGAATTGAGGCACCTGGAATTTAACAACCACCTAGTATCACAGGGCCCAGGTTCCTTGACACCTAGTCACTGCTCTTTCAGACACACTAACGGTTCTGAAGCCTTCTGGCATCACAAACACTCATAAGAATCTGTTAAAAGTTCCTGATTCCCTAAAAAAATGAATACGTAACACAGGCCCTCATTTCAGACATTTCCAGAGCCCCGATATCATCTGTGAGTGCCTGGTCCCAGGTTCGGTACCTGCGTTACAGGCAACGCCCACCCGCCCTGACCCACGGAAGGGAAACTGAGTCTGGAGCCATAGGGAGTTGCAGAGGCCTGGGTTACAGCAGAATTCTCAAGAAAAACTGTGACATTATTTTGCTTTAGTCAGCGTAGGATGAGACACTGGGGGATTCACCTGCACCTTCAAAGGATGGGCTAGTAACTGAAATCTCCATAAATGTCCTGATGGGCCAAACACCAATAACCACAGGGCCTAAATTTCTTTGGACAAAGCTAGAATTTGGTCCAATGATTTCTGTATTTGATTAGGATAATGTGGTCACTTTGGTGGGCTGCCTTGAGACCAAACTTGAGAAAGTCTTTTGTAACTTGCCATGGACTAAGCTAGAAATTTTACAAAGACTGGGAGCCTGTTGGTTTAATTCCGACTGCATACCTCGTACCTACTACAGTGCCTGACGCACAGCAGGAGCTGTGCGTCAACAAATGGTCAACAAATGGTTATCACAGACAAATGAATCCAAAAGAGTTCCCAAGTCTAGCCTGGTGGATTCCCCTGCAAGCCTTCCTCTACAGGGTGAGTCTGACCGCACTCCTTGATCATACTTCCTTTGTGTCACAGACTTGGTGCAGCGATGTTTCTGCTGGATGTTCCGCTGCTATTCAGCAATAAATGGAGAGATCAGAGAGGAACAATTTGGGATAGTGTGGAATGAAAACCACTACTATAAACATAAATTGCTTCCCTTTAAACACAACTTATTATTGAGGAGAAAGATATATAAAAATCGAAGGACAAAGTAAAGCAACATAATTTTTCTTCCTACATTATTTTCTATTAACTTGGGAAATCAGCTCTTCGCATGTCCACATAATATTTAAAATGAAATGATTATAATAATGCCTAGGTACCTTTCCATTGAAAAAAGATTCATGAGTTTGCTTTCATCGTTGAAAGTAATTATAAATGTATGAAATTCTAAAAACAGTACTCCTACTACTCTGCCATAAAGAATGATACGCTTGAGATATTTTAGGTAAATGGATGCCTCTTGAGACCATACTCTTAAGTGAAATAAATCAGACACACATGTTTAAATGCTGCATTGTTTCTCTGGTGTGAGAAACTGAAAGTGTAAATAAAGACTAAAATATATTACAATGGGAAAGAGAAGAAAATCTCCAAATGGGAAAGGGAACAAGGGAGGGGGAGGGGGAAAGGAACAGAGGGACAAGAAAAATAAGAAATGGAAGGAAAAAATGGAAACAAAGCCTTTCTAAATAATG
>PVJO010008556.1:0-31615 GCA_004026905.1 Hystrix cristata | reverse complement strand
ATACACAAGAGGGATCTTTCCTAACATAATTATTCTAAGAGAAAGACAAGAGATTAAAGAAGGACTACATAGCGGATTCCATTTGCACACAAATCTAGAAAATGCATATGGATCTATATAATTTATAGCAATATCTTCCTGGGAATTGTATGGAGGGAGGAAAAAGGAGAAGCAAAAGAGTGCAGGAAGCTTTTGAGGCTGATTGCTCATTACCTTGACAGCAGCGATGGTGTGTAAAAATGTCAAAGCCATTTGAACACGTGAATAAGTACAGGTTTCTTTTCCTGTCAAATATATCTTAATAAAGCTGTTTTTTTGGAAACTCAATTAAAGTTTAATCAAATACAACTATTTAAACACTGAAGCTTATTTTGAAAGAACAAGAGTATAATAATTAACATGAAAGATTACAAACTGTAATTTGAAATAAAATTAACATGATTATTGCTGCAATAGAAATGATAGTAAGTGGAAAGCTGTTAAAATATTTTGGTGAAATAAGAATAGAAAGAATTTTTTTGTTTTGTTTTTTTGAGACAGGGTTTTGCTGTGTAGTGCAGGCTGGCCCTGAACTCACTATGTACCCCAGGCTAGCCTCGAAATTGCAGTGATCCTCCTGCCTCAGCCTCCTGAGCTCTGGGATTACAGGCATGTGCCACCACACCCAGCAACTTTCAGTAATGAAAGGGCAGAGGCTGCTGCTGTGATCATTGAACACTGATTGTCATCCTTTGCTAGACTGTCGCCCAGCAGGCACTGCTGCCTTGGATTTTATTTACCACTAATTCCCCGTGTCCACCTCAGTGCTGGGTGTATAGTACCTAACTGATTAAGATAACAACTGAATTGGAGAGTGAAAGAAATAACGAATTTTCTAAGTACCTTCTCATCATTTAATGTATCTATATAAGGGTCCGCACTAATTTTATTCAGCTTAATAAAGCTGTTTTTAAATGTTCTCTGTTTATTCCTGATAGCATTTATATGCTACTTCTCCATACAGTAATTATTTATTTACTTTTCGATTTCTTCCACTAAACTCTAAATTCCTTGAGGGCAAGGAGGATCTACGAAGTCTTTCCAGGGCGTATGTTTTCTTTTTGCCTTTGCCCCAACTCCTCACTCCAGGGACAACTTATTCCTCCCTTCCCTGTGCCCCTGTTCCCGGCAGAGAGCAGAGAGAAGCAGAAAGCGCAGTAGCTTTAGGGTTAAAATGATGCAGGTTTCACCCTCTGCACTGCTGTCTCTTCGTTACGTGTTCTTGAGCAAGCCACTTACTTTTTCTGAACCTTACATGGCTAGAATATAAAAGAGGAATGATATTAATTCCTACTGAGAGCAGAGCAAAAAGTGACTGTATTGTTCCCCTGAGCAGTGGGTCAGCAAAAGACACAAAAACAGCACAGGTATTGCCGACCTTTAGTGAAAGGGCAGCTTTCCTCGAAAAAATAATACTAATATTGCAAAGCAGTGAGAAGTGAGTACTATCATACAAAATCTAAGGGCTTCGACGCTGATGGATTTCTGGAAAGGGGGTCCTAAAAGAAAGGGTGTCTATCTGGATTCGACGGCGCACAGCTGCAATCCCAGCATTCTGGAAGCCTGAGAGAGGAGAATCACAAATTTGAACCCAGCCTGGGCCACTCAGTGACTTAGAGAGACCCTGTCTCAAAATAAAAAGGGCTGGGGATGCAGCTCAGTGCAAAGGCCTTGGGTTAAGTCCCCAACACCACAAAAATTAAAAAAATAAAAAATAAAAAGAAGAAGAAGAAAAAGGAAGAGACTCTCTAGGAACATTTTTGTAATATAGTTTATTAGGAGTTAAGATGCCCTTTTAACATAGTGTTTCTACTCCTAATTACCTACCTTTAGGATACAGCTTAAAACTATGTAGATGCCTGAGGATTTTAATCACAGCATCCTGCTAAAAAATTAAAAATTGAGAACATCCTAAATGTCTAATAATAATGATGTCAGTAAATAAAGTTCATATATTCATGAAGACACATGCATTATGTGGTAATATAAGAAAAATGCTTAAAATAAAATGTCTAGTGAAAAAATGAGACAAAATCGTATATGCACTATAATTACAAATATAAAAATAAGGCATACATACTTCAGGAAGAATGCCAAAATGATAGCAGGGATTACATTCAGGACCTTTTTCTCTTACCATTTATCAAGTGTTCCACAAAGTAATTATGTTATTTTTATGATAAAATATCATTTTGGAAAAAAGATGGAGAACAGTGGCACTGTGACCAACAAATCAAGGCAATGTCTCAAAGTCAGCCTATCCAGAGGGTGATGAGACACGGCAGCCACCAAATAGTAAGTAAAAATAGTCAGTGCCTCGCAGGCTTTTGAAAGCTTCCACATAACACATTCCACAAAGAATACATGTAATTGCCTGCATTCTGTGGAATTGGCTTTTGGAGAAAGAAACATAAGGGACATTTGGTGATACTTCAGTTATCTAAAATGGCATGGACATATGGCATCTCAAGAGGTGGGAAACCTCATTCTGAGATCATTCCAAAACTCCAGACACCTGCCCCAGATAAACTGCTACGTCCTATGGGAAGCGAGCAAAGTCCATACTTGTTGATGATGGTCAAGAAAGGCCCTGGTGATCATTAGCGAAATGGCACCTTTGGCAGTAGCACACATCAAGACAGCATGAATGCAAGAGAATGAAGGAAAGCAAGAGCAGGCCAAGGAGGAGCCTGACACAGGTAGCTGATTAGTTCTCACTGTGTTCCAACTGCCTGGCAGCTGGATCAAAGAAGCTTGTAAAGAAAGCATGTAGTTCTGGGGCCCCACCCCGGCATGTGGCTATAAGTGCTCCTGAGTACACTGTGCAGCCTCGGTTAAGAACAACTGAAATACACAGTAGATAATTCCATAAGAAGAGCACAGAGTCCCCACAGTATAGTAAGAGACAATGTTTTTGAATGAGAGAAGATGAAATTATACCAAGGTGGTTGCTGGTGAGGCCATCAATGTGGTTTGGTGTATAAGAAAAGGAAAATGGTTCTAGAATTTGTTAGGTTCTTCTCTCTCTCTCTCCCTCTCTCTCATTTCACATCCACACATCCATACATATATCTTAAAATCTGAATTTGAGCTAAATAACAGAATTCTGGAGATACCTCATAATTTTTAAAAACTATATTAGAGACTAAGCACTATGCTAAATGTTATTTTTTAACTTTTTGTTGAAATGATTATAGACATCTAAGAAGTTGTAAAAATAGTATAGAGAGTTCCCATGTACCCATCATTCTGCTCCCCCAGTGATAAAGATGCTACATATTAAACCATGAAACTGACTTGGGTATAATAGCACTGATATGGTCAGCTTTCCTATGGCTAGGATAAAATACCCAATACCTACAATTGAAGAAGGAAGTTTAATTTGACCCACAGTTTCAGACCATGATCAGTTGACTCCAAGTCAGAAACACAAGGAAGGAGAGCGGGGGAACCATGTCAGAGAGGAAGGAGTACAGAACCAGACGGGGTATTCAGACAAGAATCATCAAGTGATGCTAGAATCATTGCATAAGTTTGTGAAAAGAAAGGTTATTTACAGAATCACAAAGAATCTACACCAAAACAATTTAATTACAAAAAGTAGAAAGGAACCTTTACCTTTACAAATTGGGAGAAACAGCCTTAACCAAGTAGCCAGCGTCAACAGGACTGGGTTGGGGCAAACCAACTCCCTTCCTCCCCACCACCACACCCGTGACAAGGGTACAGCGTCACGTATGTGGTATCGCTGATAATATGGACAACTTGGAGGTTCACAAGGTAAAATTAGACAAAGCCAAACTCCGCACGATAAAACCCATGGTCTATCTGCTTCAAAATTTGATGCCATGAAAGACAGAAAAAAGCTGAAAAAAACTATTTCAGACTAAAAGAGACTAAAGAGACATGAGCCTGGATCAGAATAAAAAATGACAGCTATAAGTGATGGTATTGGGACATGTGGTGAAATCTGAATATGGACTGTGTACAAAAATAAGAGTATTATATCAAATATTAAGTTTAATTACGGTAATTTTACAGTAAGAAAATGGCCTCATGCTTAAGAGAGACAAGCTAAAGTTCAATGGTTACGGTTTCTACCACTTAGGATCAAAGAGTCAGAAAAACAAAAGACTGATAAATAGATGATACACTGAAAGCAAATGTAACAAAATATTAAAGGGGACTCTAGGTAGAAGATAGACACTGATTTTTTAAGCTTGTTTTTTATTAGTATACGTTTGCAGTACATAATGATTACTTTTTTTTGAGACAGGTTCTGACTATGTAATTTGGGGTGGCCTTGAACTCATTATGTAGCCCAGGCTGGCCCAAACTCACAGTGAGCCTCCTGCCTCAGCCTCCCTAATGCCGGAATTACAGGTGGTGTGTGCCACCATGCCCAGCTTATAATGATTACATTTATCATGGAGAGTTGGTACCCTTACTGCTTTCACTAGTCTTACAATGTTTCTAGAGGTTTAAATATTGTCAAAATAGTTTTTTAAAAAAACAAAGCAAAAGCATTTCTTAAGTATGGGCACCAATCTGTTGGCTTAGAGCTACTGACTATAGCTAGATTGAGGGCTACCTGGGCAATTTAACAACAAAAGTAAACTCAACCCTGGTTTGGGGCAGACATATTCAAAAATAAAATAATCAGCAGAACATTACACAAATAATTTTAAAAATCATAATTCAGGTCCCACCACACTCTTCTTACTCAAAATCTGGACCATTTTAAAACAATGAGAATGATGAAAAACTCAACGTTTATAGTTTAGGCAAAGTCGTCTATTTGTGTCACATCTTCCTGTGTGTGACCTTGCAGAACCCATGAGTCACACTCTGGGACAGTCTGTGATGTGTCTGCTTTCAGGTGCTCCAGCCCAATCACCTGAGCCCGCTCTATGGCCTTCTCTAAATGAGGATGTGCACACACGACACAGGCATCTGCAGCTCACTGGCATGGGGTGGCGCTCTTGTCCCTGAGCCGGCTCCCAGCGCCTGGAGGACTCTGTCCCAGGAAATTCACTTCTAGCCACACTGCACAGTAACGGGAAAGTAGAGAACTGGATTGGCTACAGTAAGAGGGGTGTCTACACAATGACCACTAGCTACTGCTGCTCTCAGCCGTCATTTAAAATATGATCTCTGTTCCAATCCATGCAAATAAACATATTTGCACAAGTTTCTTCCCAAACCTGTCCATGTACCTCCTCCGGGCACTACAGAATCCAAAGGTATTCAGCCCCCGTGCTATTCTCCAGCTCCATTATTCCTCACAAAACCTTTGTTTTGATGGTATGTGTGTAGGAGAAATGCAATTCCTAATTCTCTAACTTAATGAAAAAGTATAAAGTCTCCTTTCTGCCTCCTCAAAAATTTCTGCCTGTGGCACAAGGCCTGATGGTGTATGATCCCAACCTTTCCTGTATGTGGTTCCAAACACCACCTGCCTCCCCTTCATGTACCTGAGATGTAAATCAAACTGTTTCTCAAGCTGTGTTCGGTTTTCCCGCCTCCCAGCTCTGCACCATGTTTCTTTTGCTTTCTTTTTATATCCACCACAATCCAGAGTGGTCTGTTTCATGTCCTATTAAGAGCCATTCAACACATGCACAGATCTACATGAGCAGAGGTGGGTAAGGGATGCGCTATCCAGCTCCTGGTGTGTCGCTCCAGTGCCCAGACCGAATGCCCCTGCAGAGGATGCTCTGAGCCCTGGAATGGGAAGACAGCATTTATCATCCAAAAATCCTTAGAAACTGCTCCTTTCCCAGCAGCAAAGTCAAAACCCCCACCCTAACGCTGTTAGTACAAACAAATATTGCTACAGTGTAAAACACAGGATGACATTATTTTAAGGTTAATAACATCACTGGAGGCCCCTGCTGCAGAGGATAGGAATCAATACCAATCAAGTCACACCAGACTGGCATTACCCCAGGACACAGTTTTAAAGGGGTTTGCTTTGTTTTTACATAAGGTACCTTAATTTTGCAGCCAAACAAAACAAAAAGAAACTAAATGCAGTCAAGTCACTCATCATGGAAAATCTGTAAGGGGTGACATATGGTGTTTTTGAGATGTTTCCCAGTGCAGGATCCCATATCACTAGGCCGATCTGTATCTTTACTTCATCTACCATTATGACTTAGCCCCAGGTCTAGTACAAAGGAGGAAGAGGAGATGATATAGGAGAAGTGGAAAGCCAGAGATGTAGTTTTCCTGGCTGAGAGGATTAGGAAGAAGGGAAATGGGACCAAAGAGGAAAGGGTAAGACCTGTGTGTCCTCCCCTTCTCCCTCTAGAGAAACATGTGCCCACACACTTAAGGCTCCACATCAAAGTGAATGCAGTAGAAAGTAGCTGAGTAAAAGGAGGCTGGATCTGAACTTTCTCAGATTGTCCTTTAGGTTCTGGGGACAGGCCCCAGAGGTTCCCACAAGCTCCTACAGCCAAACTCAGATGTCACCTGGGCTCACGCCTGGAGAGTTAGCCAGTGAGGTTGACACAGGCACAGAGTAGCAAGGGCTGAAGGCTGGACCACCTTATCCAGAACCACATACATGAGAATCACAACCAAACCTCAGCGAGGTTCAAAGCACTGCCAGGGGCAGGGAGGAAGGACGGACAAGAGAGCCCACATCCCACTTGCCAGCAGAGGGAGCTAAGGACCTTTTTCTTCAGCTGCCACAAGTGTCACACACAGCCAGGGGAGGGGACATCTGAACAAGTAACCATTTTACTTAGAGAAACTAAACCATCAGGGGGTAAAACTGTCCAAATGTTAAGTCTACAGCTGACTTTAAACGTAAGATTTCCTTGTTTAGTACCCAACAAGTGGGAGCTCAAAAAGATCTATTCAATTAAAAGGAAAAGTTAAAAACTACCTTTTCTTTTATACCTTGGGGTGCTGACAAAAATTATGACCCGGTTACACAAGTACTTCTCACGGTGTGAGAATTTTTTTGGAAAAGTAACTCCCCGTTCCCTACTGGGTGATAAGAATAAATTCTCTGTTCTCTGCTAAGCCAAGTTAAAAAATTTTAGCACAGTAAAGCATCTGATGGGGGTAGTAGCTCTGGCAAGCTGACTTCTGCAGAACACTACGCATCCTGCAGGCTTCTGGAGTCCACAGGGCATTTCCAGCAGCGTTTCTTTCCCAACCAGGAATTTCTCTACTGCCCGGATACACTTCCAGCCTCTAGAATCACACTATCCTCTCATGGGAGGGTGCTGAATTAAAGAAGAAAAATGAATCGGACTGAAAAACTACATTCTATTCATCTGATCAACACCTATACTCCAAGCATCTATGATATACCAGAGAACTCAGGCAGTGGGTCACTGCCCTCAAGAAAAATTAGTATCTAATGTGAAATATAAACAAGAGTAATGTGGGACATGCTATGGTTGGGGGGACTGCAAAGTGTTTAGGGAGGAGGCAGGAGGCCCAGCAGTCCAGCTGTGGGTGCCTCTGGCTTTGGGCTACATCCAATTTCCCCACGAACCTTCATGGCTCTGCTACTCCCACCCCCGCCCCCAGCTTCACAAATGCTACCTTCAGACATGGAGGACTCTGCTGAAAATTTCGTTTGTGAGTTTACAAGTTACATACAAAGAAGTTATTGCTCACGCAGCTGGAGAGGAGAAACGCATCACCATACTCCCCACACAGACTCCCAGGTGTTGTTTGGGCCAAACTGACCTCAGTCTTCATGCTTCCTTTATTTAGACAGAATATCAAGGACTCCTTGCATGCTTCAGGTCTCTCTGTGGCCTTGGGCAGAAGTTCCAGTTGCTAATCGGTAAGCACGGGGTAGCTTATCCACCCTTAACACCAGCAGGGAGATTTAGATGGCGGCCCTATAAGGAGTGTTCCAGCCTTCCTCCCAATCTGACGATACTGAACCTCCCCCTTCTTTCCTGTGGGGTTGCTCTAGAATAATTTACACTTTGCAAAACATGCTGCAAAGAGATACTGTGACTTTTGCATTCACCTAAGTGAGGACACCTTGGATGAGCTCCATTCTAAGGGGTGGAAGCCTGGATTTCCTAAGAGCCAGATGAGAAAGTGACCTGATTTAGAGAACATACTCTCTAAGGAAAGTGAGTCCTGGAGACAAGTCTGTTAGCTACGAGCCAAACCTTCTCTGTGGAGCTCAACATTTTTGAGCATTTCCTTTGGGCAGTGCAAAGAGTCCCCTTCCCACCTTTTTTTTCTTTTTTTTTTTTTTTTGAGACGGAGTCTTTCTATATAGTTCAGGCTGTCCTTGAACTCACCATGTAGCCCAACCCTCCTGCCTCAGCCTCCCAAATGCTAAAATTACAGGGGTGTGACACCACGCCCAGCCAAAGAGCCATTTTTTTATCTCCATCAGTACTAGCAACTGAGCCCACAGCCTTTGCCCTGACCTATACTCCTAGCCCTTTTACAACATTTATTTTGAGACAGAATCTTGCTAAATTTCCCAGGCTGTGTTCGAATTTGAGATCCCTCTACTTCAATCTGCCAGAGTGCTGGGATTATAGGTGTGTGCCAACTCTCAGAAAAACAGCCATGTTTTGAGTATAATTTAAAATTCTTTCCTCTTATGTTGCCATTTCCTGACCTAATCCAATACTTGACCCAAGTCTCTTCTAGGCAATGAAAGTACAAGATACTAATGAAAACTGTGGCCTGGCCCATGTCTACCCAAATACTATAGCCCACAGGGAAGACAGAGCATCAGATATAAAATATAAAATTAAATATACAGGGAGCGGCCCAGGATTTCTAGGCCCAGAAAGCTGTGACCATGGCACCACATTCCACGTGTCGGGTGGCCCAGCAGAGGATCACAGCCTGACAGAACACTTTTATTAGGCTGGGTCCTTTCAGACCAGCTGCCAAGACAGCATTAGATATAGAAGAAATTTATCAGGAGAAAAATCTGTAAGCGAAAACAGGTAGGTAGGGAGCTAGGAAGGCCGGGAGAGACTGGAGACAAGTTTGGCTCCCGGTAAAGGAAGGAAAGAAGAAAGGGAGGGGGAGGGAAAAGAGAGAGGGGAAAAATAGAGAGGGAGGAAGGAAGGTTGGTTAGTTGATGGACATTTCTCAGACTGCAGCTGAGCTCTAAACAAAGTTCAGCCAGGCCACCATGGAGTCCTCAAGTCTAAGTCACCCCGGAGGAGTCCCGTGTCTTCCAGGAACAGCCAGGCTTAGGGTCTTGGCATGCTCCATACCCTTGACCAGCAGGACACTTTCCCCAACGCGGCAACTAGGACCGTGGCCTGTGACACGCTCTGTAGTCAGAGATGTGAGAGGTACGTTCTCACAGAGACAAATACCCTTTTTCCCCAAAATACCACTGGAAGAACCAGAAGAATCCAAGAGGAACAGTGTCTATTTCATGTACACTTTGTCAAATTCTAACACTAGAAATTCTGTCTCTAAAAACTTCCTTAGAAAAAGACACCTAAATATTTCCCTCATGGGGAGCCAAAGTTGCAATAGGCACGCTCCAAGCTTTAGAAATACTCAGAATTTAGTTTTCATTTTTTCTCATGGCAAACTTGAGAAAGACTCTACTGATTTGTATTAAGGAAAGGGGCGGGTGGGGGGTAAATGCCAACTCCAGGAAGGCAACACTAAGTCAGGGCTGTAGTGTCCCCAAAAGATCCCAGTGAGTGACCAACACATGACGACAAAGATATCCATGTGACCAGACTTCCCATGAGCTAAGTGGGAATTTTAACCATGACTCATTCTGAGGTGGGGTACAAAGCTGCAGGGGACCCTACCACACGCCATGCCGTATCATCAGCCAGATTGCACATTTCCTGAAAGTAATCATGTCAGGAACCAACTTCTTGGCAACAGCACCCAGTGGAAAAAGTGACTGCCAAAAGCCAAAACGAGGACGAGTTCAATGATTTAATTCTGCACGGAAAACACAATCCATTAAATGGGATCTGACAAGCCCTTAATCTCATCTGTAGTTGAGGTGTTGGCTCAGTGCGGTTCTACTCTTGGGAACATATTTTTAGTAAGCTATGTATAGAATCTAGACAGCCTTTGCCAAAGCCCAAATAAGTCTGTTCTAAGTGGGAAAAGAAGTTCATCGAGCCTCTGATGATGCTCTAGGGAGTAAGCATGCTCTTCTTCCAATTGCAAAGTTATCAAAACCTGGCAACACAACCTGATCTGGGAGGTACATGATTCAAGGTGAGTAACTGGGTCAGCTGGTGCACGGGTGACTTTAGGGTTTCTCTTACTGCCTAAGGAGGCCAGCTGGTGGCCATCCCTGCTCATATTCCCAGGCAGGTGCTCACTGCATGACCCAGTCACAAAAGGAAAGTGTCGGGATGTAAAGGATTAAATCCACTTCTATACAGAGTGTTGAAGACTGGAAAAGAAGGAATAAGGAGTTGTCACCTTTGTTAATCCACCTAATCCTAACAACAGCCCCCAAGGCCCAGAATATTATTTTAAATATTTCCACCTGTAAAATGGGGCAAGAAAATGCAAGCTATGGCGCCAATCATATAGTTTAGAGGAAGGTTTGCAAATTCACACATGTGGGATTCCTCACCACTCGGAAGGTGGTCCTCAGACCATCACAGACCTACAGAAGCAGAACCTGCATTTAACAGTATTCCCCAAGGAATTATTCAGCCATAAAGTTTGAAGAGCAATGATTAAAGGACTTCCGTCCAAAAGGAGCAGGTAGATTGAAAACATGAGTCAGGACTCAAACAAGATTTAGTGCAACAGAACAGGGTGAGGCTTATACGAGGTACAGGATGTATATCAAACTTCACATTTAAAGTGCACACCCAAACTAGTAAACCAATCACACTGTCTTATTTCACCGAAAATCCCAGTATCTTGAAAGCCAAGGTGAAGCAGTGTTCGCAGAACATGGCGGAGATGTCATTACTGAGTTCAGTTTTCCAACTCTGCCACCTACTGGGTGACTTGGGGCAAGTTGCTTGATCTCTATGAGCATGTTTCCTAACACTCACCTTGCCAAAGTTTGGGAGATTAAACGAGCAAATGAACGTCCATTCTTGGCCCACTGCACGTGCTCAATAAACACCGGTTTCCTTGACTTTCAATAGAATCTGGACCAGGTTTCAGCTGTACAATGTGTACAGCAGAGGCGGGGAGGGAAAAGGCTCTCGATGGCCAGCTCTTTGCTGTTCTCTTGGGTGTTCTAGGGGAAGGTACTGAGGTCCCTGTGCCCACTCGGTCTGGCTGGATTTGCCTGTGGCCCTCACACCTTGGTTCAGTTTATTCTCTCTTCTCCGTTAAGAAAGGCGTGGGCAGAGCAACAGGTTCAAAGGGAGAGGACACAAAGAACACGGGAAAGAGGGAGCCGGGGCAATCCCCAGGAGTGTTACCTTTCCAGGCTCTGACATCTTTTTGTTTAGTTCTTCTCACTTTCTTCCTTTCAAGAGTTTCACATTTTGAAAGCAGACTTGTCATGCTATAAACTTATCAAGCTTTCAGGACCCATACTTTCTGCAACTAGAGCCACAATAGCCAACTCTAATCCCTGTGCTATCAGGGTAAGCTCAAAGGTATGCAAGGATTCCAGCAAGTGCTGAGCAGAAATACCAAATTAATACTTTCTGAGCTCATTTGAGATGATGAACATTGCTCGTCTCTTTCATGTATATCTCCTTTAAATCCTCCCAACAACCCTGGAAAGTGGATCTCTTTAGCCAGTAGTTCTCCAAGATTAGCCCCTCAGCCCGCAGCATCAGTATTTCTTGCACCTTGTTATTAAAGCATCCTTGCACCCCACCTCACCTAGGGGTGATCTGTTTTAACTAACTGTGATTGTTATGCTCAATTGAGTTTGAACTCCACAGCCACTATTCTGGTCCTATTTCAGTTGGAAGAGTTAAGAAAACAGGTTTACCCAACACACACACAAAAGTATGTGAGGAGGTAGGTATGTCAATTAGCCTTATTTGATCATTTTCAGTGTAATATATCAAAACACACTTTATAATCATACATACATACAATTTTTATTTGTCAATAACACATTAATTAAGCTGGAGGAAATAAAGAAAAGAAAAAACGAGTTTGAAGAGAGAAAGAAATTTTCCAGTGGTACTAGAATTAGGACGAATGCCCAATACAGCCCCTTTCAGAAGGTGAACTGGGTACCATAGCATGTCCCTTTCATGAAGAGTGAAGAGTAAAGCCTTTAGCACAACCAAGCACTAAATTGTGTTCTTTTCCACAGATATCAGCTGGGACATGAACTTGGACAGGAATATGGAAAACTTCTCTTCCCGCCCTGGCACATTTTTCCCAAGACCCAGTTGAATTGTTTCCTCCAAGATAGAGCAGTGGCCTCATCATCATTGTGCAGCAAAGAGAGGGACAAGAAAGGACAGACTCAAGAACCATGTACAGAGTTGAGATGGCACTTGCACACAGCCCAACTATCAATGAACAGTCATGGAAGAGAAAAGATGGTACCTCTCATTTTTTAAAATCTGTATTTATAAACCCGAGTGTCAAATTCGCATTTTCAGCTAAACTTCTGGCATTATTGGCAATTAACACAAACAGTCCTGGCCACCAATCTTAGTTCTCAAGTGTTTACAGGATGTCTTGAAGATGTACTTGAGCCATAAGCTTGCTTTTTGAAATCTACAGATGGTACGTTTATTTGGGGTAGAATTCCAAGTGCTGATAGAGAATAAGTAGGATCTAAACCCTACTCAAGCTACCCCTTGCTGTTATCACTGGGGACACCAAGCAACTGTACATAATAGTTTGCATCTAGATTCAGTCAGAGCCGTAGGCCCTACTTCTCTGACTCAGTTTCTTCTTCTCTATAGTAGTGGACAGCATTTTTGGATTGTCAGAGCTATACCTGGCAATGTCATAATACTTATTATTGTCATTTTTGGAAGAGGGAAACCGGGGGAGACTAAGACATGTATACTTTCAACACTTTTTTTGAAAAACACCTACTATTTATAAATCTTTCCTATCTTTGGGAATGGAAAGTAGAATTTAACTTTAGAGATGACTGTCATTTTGATCTAGAAAGAACTACCTGAATGAAAATATTATGCAAATATTAAACATATGTGAAGTCTTTGCCCTAGGGGTGGTTTATATATATTTGCCTCTACCTACTAGCAGAGAGCCAGAAAAGATTTGTGGGACAAGTAGAATCAAGTATCTACTCTGCTTCTTTTGAGGATCAACTTTATTAGAACATGTCTGAGAAAAACTCTGCTAGTGCCATGAGACCAGGCATCGGGAGAGGTCAGCAAAAACCACTGACAGGTGTCACAAGGAAGAAGAGATCTGGGTTGCTGATTATCTTCATCACTTTCTTGCGCTGAGACACAATACCCAACACTGGCTACTTAAAGGAGGAGAGGTTTATTTTGCCTCACAATTGCAGTCCACAGTCAGCTTACTCCAAGGCAGAAATAGCATGTTGGAAGGGTCTGGAGAGGGCAAGTTGCTCACACCATACTGGCCAGGAAGCAGAAAGAGAAAGGAGGAATTCAGGAGGGAGATGTACCCACAGCAACCTACCTCTATCTGGGCCCCACTTCCAATCAGCAGTCAGCTGTAGCACCTCCATAATTCAATCACCTGCCAAATACCCTACTTCTGAGTGCAGGGAACTGTTGGGGGACATTCTTATCCAAACCATAACAATGTTACAGACCCATAACCTCCCTGAGTTCAGAATATTCAGAAAGTCTATCCTTAGCATGAGATCCCATTTCCCTGGCAGGTTACTGAAGGCAGAACAGAACCAGAGCTGACATTTCTACTATTGTCAGTAAGCCTCAGGGCCCTCAGGAGTAGTCAGGGAGAAGAATCTCCCACAAAGTGACTTTTTATTAACATGGCTATTATCATTGCAACTTTGATCTTTTTTGGTAATAAGGGCTGATAAACATATTTCAGGGCCCCAGACTCCAAACGCCCTCCAACTATGAACCAGGAGAAAGAGAAGGGAGCACTCAAAGCTATCACTTGCCTTGTGTCACTCAGGAGTACAGAGGATCCTACAGAACAGCTGTGAGAAGCAAGAGAATGCCAACATACAGGAGCCACGTGCTGCTCACCAAACAAAACTCTCCACAACTGACAGGTACAGGACATCAGCAATCACACGTGCAGACCCTTCAACTGAATTTCTAGTCTCAACTGGATTTTTAGCTTCAATTCCTAAAGAGTTGGCATATGTGTACCTGCTGTGTCCTTCCTAATACGCAGAACCAGGAATAAATGTTCCAAGGAATCAGGAATAAATTTTGAAATTAAAAAATTTATAATTTAATCTCTTTGGCTGGGGATTAGCTCAGTGGTTAGAGTGCCTGCCTAGCAAGTGCAAGGCCCTGAGTTCAATCCCCAGCACCAAAAAAAAAAAAAAAAAAATTTAATCTCTTTGAGGAGCCAAGACATTGAAATATGGTACATACACACACACACAGACACACACAAACGACAGGGTATCTAAAATGTTCTGGATTTCAAGTCAGAGAGAAGAACCCAACACTTCAAACTCAGCACAGTGGGAAGACTATGTCTCTTGGTGGCAAAAAGAGTTGTCTTAGGTATGGAGAGCACTGATCATGGACATGCCCTCTAAGTTCGAAAATACAGGGGTAAAATGGACTTTTTCTCCTAGGTCACTGACTTTGGAAATCACCAATTCTCAGGTTATTTTTCACTCCTTACATGACCTGGGGGTTGGAGGAAGCACAAGTAAGCAACACACTCCTATAAGCATGATTTAACAAACAACTCCAGTTCATTTCTTTCTCTGAAAGTCAAATGGCATATAGAAAACAAGAAGCATTATTACAAAGAGAACCTTTACACTGCTGCAATTTATTGATCGATCCCACACTTGAGTACTTTCCTTGTAATAATTTATGCAGAACGAATTTCACATCTGGCAATTACACGAGAAAATATTTACAATCTAAATTACTGTTGAAATCCATCATCTTTGGCACAAAAGACGGCTTCAGAATAGCACAGTTATATTAAGGACACCAACAAATGAATATTCAGTCAGTGCCAATGGATTTCTAGCCCCATTTGCAAAAGTGCTGACATATTTGTACCTGCCATGTCCTTCCCACTGTGCCAAGTGATACAAGGAATCAGAAATAAGTAGACCTTTAAAAACTTAGAATTTCATCTCCTTCAAGAACCAAAATGTTGACACATGATACAACTAGCAGATCAAATGAAGGCCCATCAATCAGTACATCCTCTCAATTAAAAAACGTGAAGACAATGTAAAGGGAGCAGCTGGTGGCTGTAGAGATGGATGTGCAAGTAAGAGGGTCTTCCTGTGAGAGTAACTTTCTGGATGTTCACTGAAGATGATGAGCCTGGTTAGTGGCAGAAGAATGAGCTATGAGAACACTGTGTGTCAAGAGATTGGCTCCAAGGTGAGAAGACATAAACCAAGAAAGCCACTGCAAGTCCCCTCCTCCAGTCCCTTAGAGAGATTCGCACATTTGTAGGATGTGCCTCTCTCTGTGTGAGTTCTGTTCAAAACTTCACAATGCAATAACCAAACCCTTTCTAGGAATATGAAAAGCATTTGACTGAATTGTTATCTCACCAATGTAGCCATGACTTTGTTTGAAAAAAACTGGACCCCGCATTCATCAGTCCTTCTCAGAACTCATTTATAATTCAACCTTTGCAAAGAACCTTTACACTATGAGATAGCTTTCACCTAGAAATTATACATGTCACCAGGATGCAAAAGAGAGCACAGGTTTTCAAAGATATTTCATGACTCCGAATATTTCCTGAAGTAAGAATTGTATATTCTACTAGCTATGTAGCAAGTATAAAAGTGTATACTAGAAAAAAGTAAGAGAAGTAAAATTGAAGAACAGGAAGAAAGGAGAAGGGCAAGGCAAGCTGGAGAAACAATTAGATCTTAAACACTCATACCAGTAGTACTGTATATTTCAAGGCCCATTCAGGAAAGAATCTGCTTTTTATAGTCACATTCATACCCAGATTGATTTCTATTTAATATGGGTGAAAATGTAAGATACGAGTTATAATGAAAATGGAGTACAAGTACAGGTACAGTGGTGTATGACTGTAATCCCAGCACTCTGCAAGGCTGAGGCAGGACGATCAGGTGTCTGAGTCCCACCTGGGCGATTTAGGGAGACTCTGTCTCAAAATAAAAAATAAAAAAGGGCTGGGAATATAGCTCAGTGCAAAGGCCCTGGATTCAATCCCCAGTAACACAGGGGGGAAAAGAGAGAAAGAAAATGGAGTGCGGTATCAAAAGAAAATAAAAGAAGTCTATGAAGGAGACGCAAGACTAAACCAATGAACAGGAACAGAGCAGACAAGCACCTGCAAACCAACACCAGAAGACTCTCTCTGCCCCTCAGTCGGCAGGAACTCTTGCATCCCTCAAAACCAGAAAACTTCCCCAGACAGAGGGCTGGACGACTCCCACCACAGGCCTTTTCTCTGTACACTTACATGGATGCACCATCCTCATTGGAAGCAAAAGACTCATTAGTCCAATTCAAATTACCAACATCAGCAAGTCCTTTGCCTCAGCACTTAAATGCCAATAGCAATCAAATACCGACAGCAAGTTAACTCCTGATACAATCTTCACTACACTCAGGAAATGCAGCCAGAAGCCCAACCAGCACTGACTCCAACACTCCTTCATCAATTCTAATTTACTCAGAGCAAAGAAATGAAGCAATGTGCTGGCCATGCTGAGTATGCATCCAAGTGGGTTGAAACAACTCTCCAAACAGATAAGGAAAAATGAACTGAGTTTTCATCCACCAAACCTGAAGGATGTCTTCACCAAAGCTTCCGGGCTATCCAGCTGTGGCAGTTCATCCGCCAAGATTTCTTCTGGAGGTCGGGGGTCGTGGACGATCGTCGGCCGTGGCTTCTCTTTGACATTCCCTGTGAGTCCATCGATGAAGGAGTTCCACAGACAGTTCTGAGACTTAGACCCTGATGAGGAGGGGACAAAGATGTGCAGGTCGATCAGTAACCCACCTCATGTTCTGCCTTCTCTCTCAAGATGTTCAAAAGCAGAGCAGGGAGATTTCTACATTTTTCACCATCTCCATTAATATCAGAGAGCTTCAGAAGACACTGGTCAGCAACTTATGGGGTAACCAGAAATCTTTGCTTGTATATATAGAAAACAGGCTGGCAGTGAATATCCTGACTTATAGCTAAAATAATGGATGCAGCCTACTTCACTGCAGAAGTAATCAGCCCAAATTCCTGACAGAGCCACAGGTATCTACTGAGATGTGTATTCAGCAATTGGAAGTACACACAGCACAACCATTACCTAAAACACTGGAGATGTTCAAACACAAGTTTCCCACGATCTTGGTTTGCCTGAAGCCCAAATTTCAAGACTTCTTCTATGAAGATGCTCATTCCACTCAGAGTTGGAGAAGCCTCAGCTCTAAGAACTAGAACTCTTGGTTCTTCTGCAGTATCAAGATCCAAAGGTGGGCTGGGGATTTAGCTCGGTGGTTAGAGTGCTTGCCTCGTAAGCACAAGGCCCTGAGTTCGATCCCCAGCGCCCAAAAAAAAAAAAAAAAAAAAAAAAAGATCCAAAGGAAACTATAGCGCATGTCTACTGATATCCTGCTCTTCTAACACATCAAGCTTAAGACAGATGTGTAACCCAACCTCAGAAACGGTGTCATGAAAGTAAAGCCAGATTATTCATGTGATTAAGGTCAACAGTGATAAGTCATGTTGACAGCATGTACCCCTGCTACTATGTGACAGAAACGGTGCTTTCCCTCTCCCATCTGCCTCATCAAAACCCATGATTCCAGCACACTTAAGCATGTTTCTAGCTTCTACGAACTCTATACTTTAACATCTGCCCCATCTGCAAGTGGCAGATAAAGCTAATTCTGTCAATTTGTGTTGGCCTCCTGCCTCCCTCTCACCTACACCTCCAGTTCTTCAGTTCTCGTCCTCCTAGGAGTGCACTTTTCAAATACAAACCAGCCAATCAAGAGTCCACGTCAATCTTTTCCTTTACAGGGCTTTCATGTGCCTGGCTCTCATCCTCTCGCCTTAATAACCCCAAAGCCCTAATCACCCCGGATACAGATACCAGACTACTAGGTGCTAGATGGCCCGTGTTTCAGAGCCCACTGACATCATTTACACTAGCCCAATCCTAAGCCTGCTTATCTGGCATCACCTGTTCCTCCCCACAAAAACCAAGATAAAGGCTCTTGCCTGCAGTTCCCCCATCCTTCTGCCTCACACCTGACCCAGGTGCTCTCTCATGGCATCACTCATGACGTGCTGGAGAACTCTATACGTGGGATCTACGAGTGTCACAGACTATCTTCTCAATGTCAGTGTCTTCTGATCTGTTGGCCTCACCACACCTGAACAATAAGACCTATTAAATCATCCAGCCTAGTCACGGGGAGAACATCAGACAAATCTCAGCTGGGGACCATTCCTGAAAACACCTCACCCGTACTTTTCAAAACCGCCAATGTCATTGAATACAAGGAAAGTCTGAGAAACAGACTTAGGAGCCTCCAAACAAGAGGAGCCTAAGAAAACACGTCAAATGTAATGTGGAAGCCTGAATGGGCTCCTGGAACCTAAAAAGATGTTAGGGAAAAATCTAAAGAAACCTGAACGATACACAGACTTCAGTTAAAACTACAGTGCTAATATTGGTCCATTCATTGTAAGAAATACTCCGTCCGTACTTACGTAAAGAGTTAATAACAGAGGAAACTAAGTATGGGGAATACAAAATCTTTTTGTATTATTTTATAATTTTCTGTAAACCAAAAACTGTTTCAAGATGAAATTATTACCAAAATAAAAGCAAATAAATACAAACAATAACTTTATTTTTAAAGTCTATGATGAGAAAAAAATTTCGAAGTAGAGTCTAAGATCATTATTACTATTGCCCATTACCATCAGCTCACTGGAACCCACAGAGCAAGGTCCATCCACAGCAGAGTGGGAGCTCTGTCCCCTATCTATGCCAAGGGGATGCTTCTATCTCATTCACACCAAGGCCCTCTACAGGACATGAATGATGTGCAGGGAAGAGTAAGAAGCACTACAGGCTAATGCACATCGCGTACGAGAACAGCTGTGTGTGTACATGGAGATACCTCTTCGAGACCCAGACCAGCCACCTGCGGCCCACCACAGAAGAAATCACCCTGGCTTATGCCTAAAGGATGACTCCTCCGCTAAGATCAAACGAACTCACGCACAAAGGGAAACACCTCCCAAGCTTCCCCACGCCTTCACCATGCCCACCCACGAGTAAGCAAATGATTCTCTTATTGACCCATCTTGGACTGTCCATCTAATTTTTGTGTAAATCATGAGCACATCAGTGGCAAGAAACACAGACCTCAAAGCCCTGAAATACATGACAACTTTTCTAAAAGCCTCAAATACATACTTCAGTATGATCCAGTCTTATCAATGAAGGTCAGGTTCTGTGTTAATGAAGATCTCATACGCTAATGAATATCTCGTTCTGGGAAGAACCAGAGCAGCAGCCTGTTTTCTTGAACTTAATCTCAATAAAAGCCTTACAATAAACTTTGTCTGCATTTCCCTTTCTTCCTGCAGTCTTCATTCTATAAACACATACTGAATTCCCTCAATGGGCCAGGTTCCATTCCAGGCCCTAAAATAGAAAGATGAGTGGGGAGTGGGGAATGCGAAAGGAGTTGAGAGTAAATATTGAGTGAGTCCTACTTATGATTCCTGCCATAGTCTTTATTTAAACTCATTGGTATAACTTTGGAGCTTTGAGGTACAAGCAACTATAAAAAACAGACAATACCCGACACCTAAGGGACACCAAGGTGCCCTGGGAGCTTGAGAAGTTCACTGGGGAGGGTTCAAAGCAACGTGAGAATGGGACATACGATGTGGACCTAAAAGCAGGAGCAGCGCGTCCGCATCTTTGGCAGGTGTGGAGGGGCAGGAAGATCGGTCAATGCAAAGAGCAATGTGTAAGGACCCAGAGGCACAGCGAAGAGAGAGGGTCAGTGTGCAGAGTGCCAGGCCAATTGTAAAGGACCTCGAATAAAATGCTGATCATTTCAGAATTCCTCCTAAGACTAAAAGATGTTTAATCAAGTTTGTAACAGCATCTGTGTATCGGAACAGAGACTGGTGTGGTGTAGAGCAGCGGCCCTGTTGGGAGCAAGGCATTACATGAAGGGCTCTGAGAACGCACAGGAAGCCAGGCACATAACCTGTAGGCAAAACAACCAAGCCTTACACGCATGTATGACTAGCTTTTTTCTTCTCAGTACTGGGAATTGAACCCAGAGCCTTTGCACCTGGCTATATGTGCTGCTCTTTTTATTTTTTTATTTATTTTTTATTAATACGTGTGTGGTATACAATGTTTACGTTCCTTGTGGAGCGGTACATGTACAAAATACATCTTAATTTTTAAGAATATAAAGTACGACTGGTAAACTACAAATTCACTTAAAAGCACCACTAAATGCATAATAGTGTTTTCACCATACCCTCAATGAGTAGTCGGAAGGAGCGTGAGACCCAAGCCAGCTGTGCACTGCGGTGGACGTGGACCTGCTGTAAAGCCTCCAAAAGTAGTACCAGGAGCTACAGTGACACAGTGGCAAATTTAAAAGGTCGTGGTGAAAGTTCCCCTTTCACTTGCCTTCCTCTTCTCAAGAGGCCAGGAAACAATATACCCAATTCCCCATCCCCCCTTGCTGCTGCAGCTAACCTTGTGTTATAATTCTGACCCGAAGAAAAGTAAGCAGAAACTCCTGAGGCTAGTTTCCTTTCCTAATAAAAAAATGTAAATATTTAATAGGAGAAAAGCAATTTTGTCCCTTTAAACTTTGCCTTTCTTTCTTTTTCTCTCTTATTCCTACTGAGATGTGGACATGGTGTTCTAGTTCCAGCAGCCACCTTGTGAAAATGAGGTGACAAAAGCCTGCATATATGCAGGAAGAACCTGGGTCCCTGATAGCACAGCTGAACTTCCCTGGTCTCCCCACCTCCAAACTTATTAATGTGACATACATAAACAACTAGTTATATACTTTTAGGTCTTTCACTGTATGAAGCTAAATGTATTGCTCTAAAAAATACAGATATGGATATAGATTTTAACATAAAGATGTCCCCTCATGTGTTTAGGAGGAGATAGGTTTACAGTGAGCAAAGCTGGTTTGCTGGTAGGGGGCGTCTGGTCGGAGGACAGGGCTCACTGTGGTGTGGCCCAAAAGGGTGTATCTCCCTCCCGAGCTCCTCTCTTCACTCTCTGCTTCCTGCCTGTCAGGAGGTGAGCAGCTTTCCTCCGCCCAGGCCCTTCCACCATGCTTTACTGCCTTGGAGCCCATCGTGCATGGACTGAAACTTCTAAAACATAAGCCAAAATAAACCTCTTCTCCTTCAAATTGTGGGAGTTGAGTATTTTGTCCCAGCAACAAAGAAAGTGAGTAAGACATCAGTGACCCAGAGATAAAGTGGGATCTCAAGAACCTAGAAAGAGGATGATTAGCAAGATGGCAAATAGAAAATATGGGATCTATAAAAGGCCAGTGACCTTGAAGACAAAGGAACAGTGCTTTAGAGAGAGAGAGGTAAATAGAATCAATGGGATGTTGGTGACTGACTGGCTATAAAGAAGAGAGAAAGGTCAAGAGAGATGGAGGCTTCTGTTTGGGCAGCCAGGCACACTGGTACCATCAGAAGATTGGGCCCATAGTTCGAATTGTATTCTACAAAGTTGTGTCTCAAGATCAAAAGCACAAAGATCCTCTTCATATTCATAAACAGAAACCATGCAGATGACAAATATGTGAGTAAAATGAGAATACTATATTTCAGTCAATACTTCTTATCACAACTGAGAAAAAAATTTCCAGAGCATGATGAAGTGCTCTTTCTAACTAAATTCAAACAAAAATTCGAAACATAAAAGACCAATAAAAGTTTTAAAGGAGGAAAATATCAAATCTCATTTTCATCCTAGAGTAGTCCAGCCATTATCCCACTCCATGTAAGTTGTAATTAAGCAGAACTCGAGCTTCATCTGTAAGGATTTAATTGTAAGAGCTCATTCATCCAGTCTCACCTATATCCTGGCCCTGAGGCACAAACTCCACCGAGGTCCAGAAAGCCAGTGGAGTATGGACATGATCAGAAAAATCTTCTATTTGTGTTAATCTTTTTCAGAAGGCAAATGATTGACATTAGCCTGTTTCAGGTGAATAACACAAGACAAAATGGGAAGGCATGAATAGGTGTATGCCTGGAGGATGAGTCCCTTGATTGATACAATCATTAATAGAAGAGGACTTATGTCTGTGTTCCAAATACTCTCACAGCGGTGAGCACGTCAGAGCTCTGTGCTGAACACTTCAATATACACAGAAACTAGAACTGGACTGCACTGTTCTAGTACTCAAGAAGCTCTGAAGAGGCAGAAAACACAAGGCAGCCCTGACTGATGCAGACCAGAGCCAGTCTTCAGAAAAATGAACTTGTTTTCCGCACCCTGCAGTCCTATCCCCTTCATGAACACTGTCAAAGAAAAAGGTTAAAGACTTTGAAATGGGTAAAAAAGTGTAATGGGTATCCTGTCTAGCTCAGCTGCCTGGGTTATCTCCACTTTTCATTATCTTGGACCTATTTTATACTATTGTAAATTGGAGAAAACTGCTAATAATACAAATGATTCTTGTCTATAGACATGTAACCTGTGTCCCACGGAATGTGACTAATTATTCCCTTGTCGATAATGAGAAGTCTTGACAGTTTTATATCTACTAGGAAAATTCATTTCAGCTCCTAATGGTCTTACATATTTTGGGTTCTCCTTCAAACTAGCTTTAGTATCTTATTGGTTTCTTTTTTTTTTCTTTTTCTCCTGCAGTACTGGGGATTGACACTGAGCTACATCCTCAGCAACTCCTCCCCACCATTTCTTACAGTCAGGGTCTCCCTAAGATCCCCAGGTGGGATGCAAACTTACGAGCCTCTTGCCTCAGCTGCCAGAGTACTAGAATTGTAGGCGTGCACCAACACACCTGATTTCTTACTGCTTTTGTCATCAATTAATGAGTTAAATGGGACCTCTGACATTTGCTCATTTTCTATTTGTGTCAGTTTTTTAAAATTATCCTTTAGTAACACCAAAGTCCTCATGCTGCTGATGACCAACGTTTCACTGTACACTTTAGAGAAACTCTCCTATGAGTAACCCAACTACATCTAGTGGTCACTTGAATTAACCATAATGCATTCATATATTGGACTACTATGGCACTGAGCAATACCTCAAAAAAGAAAGAACTCTGTAAGCTGAAGTGATTTCCGAGATGCAAGTGGGGCAAAGAAACAGACATGACACTTCATATTTTGCTACCTTTTGAGTGAGAAAAGGAAATATATTTGCTTACTTTTTCAAAAAGACAAGAAAAATGGACTAAACGCCATGGAAATGGTTACCTACATGGGATGGGCTGGGAACAGGGAGATCAGGCTAGAGATAAGAGAATTACTTCACATTTGTGTACATTCTTACACTGAACAATGCAAATGTTTTAGTAGTCAAAGAAAAAATCAATAAAGAATTTTTTAAATCCTAAAATTGAATTAAAAACAGAAACAAACCCAAGTATATATCAAATTAGTAATAATCATAATTGAAAATATGAATCAATTCAAATATGGGGCTGGGTATTTACCCCAGTGTTTAGAGTGCTTGTCTAGCAAGCACAAAGCCCTGAATTTGATCCCCAACATAAAAAAAAGAATTAATTCAAATATCTTTTGAATATGGTATATCTTCAAAGAGATTAACTGCATGCATATACACACTCTGCAAAGAAATCTTATATTTCCCTTAATCAGTTTGCTGCCAATGGTAACCATAAAATAGTAATTCTAAATCATGTCACATATATTGTAGGATGTACCAGTTAGCATTCTGTCACTGTGACCAAATACCTGAGAAAAACAAGTTAAAAGAGGAAGGGCTTATTTTGGCTCAGTTTCAGAAGTCTTAGTCCATGCTGAGCTGGTTCCATTGCTGTGGGCTGAGGTAAAGCAGAAACACTGCAAAGGATGTGGCAGAGGAAAGCTGCTCTCCTGATGGCAAATGAGAGGGGGAGAGAGACACACAGACAGACAGAGAGGAGAGGGAGGAGAGAGAGAGAGAAGAGAGAGAGAGGGAGAGAAAGAGGAGAGAAAGAGGGGGGAAGGGAAGGAGAGGGGGAGAGAGAGGAGAGGGAGGAGAGAGAGGCGAGAAACAGAGAGAGAGGGGGTGGGAGGGAGAGACAGAGGGAGAGAGAGGAGAGAGAAACAGACAGAGACGAAGAGACAGAGAGAGAGAAAGAGAGAGAGAGAGAGGAAGGGGCTGAAGACCAGTTATAGCTCCCAAGGTTTCTATAATCTTATCAATAGAATAATCCACTAGGTGAAATTATAGCCCTTGCTATCCAGTCATATTCCCCCAAAAAATTCATGAGCACATGGGTTTGAGAGGACATTTCAAATCCAAACCATAACGTATGAATCAGGAAATTAGCTACTATAAAGAGGGTTTTGGGAACCAGAGCTTTTACTTCAAGAGAAGGAAAATTCAAACAGATGGAGAAGGTGAAGAATCCCATGGTGTTGGACTTGAATTAGAATTATCAGTATGAACCCATGATAGTATTAGTTAGGACTTGAGGAAATAATTCTTGACCATATTAATAAATAAATGAACTATTTTTCTTTTCTCTTTTTTTTTTTTTTTTTTTGGTGCTGGGGATCAAACTCAGGGCCTTGTGCTTTCAAGGCAAGCACTCTAACCACTGGGCTAAATCCCCAGCCAAGTGAACTATTTTTCAAAGACTGAAAATAAAAACATCAAGGCAAAAATAGTTTCAACAATTTTAGGTAAAAAATATATAACAGGAAATAAATTAAGAAAAGTAAACACAGAATAACACCTTATACAAAGAAATAGGGCTTTTCTGGGGCCACCCATACAGGCATACATGGCAATTTCCACACAGTCAGATAATCCCCAGGGAAGAAATAGGATCTTTGGGGGAGAGTACTGTACAAATCTTGAATTACTTCCAACATAGGATTTGGGCTTTCTTCTAGGAAACAGAACTAGGAACAAGGGCTTATCCCCAGGAGTTTATTCTGGAAGTGACTCCAGGAAGCAGGAGAGAACAGAGAGAGCAAATCGGCTAATAACGAGGGAAGCCAAGACATGCACGTGATATACAGTACAGCTGTCACCACTTTGGACATATTAGCCCTACTTCTAGATTCCATAAATGTGATACCTTAACACCTGTCCTGCACGTATGTGCTGGACATGCCTTGCTCCAGACAACTGATAATACATTCAAGTCACCATGTCTTGGCCTGCTCCTTTCCTAGTCACCCCAACCCCCTCAGGAAGAGTCCTCCCATCAGGGGAATACTTCGAATACAAGGCAAGCAATACAGAATCAATATCCTCATCCACCTCCCTTATGGGTCTCACACACTCTGAGTCATCGTCCGCTTGCCCTAATCACTGGAAGGCTAGATACTGGACTAACAGACATGGCTTTGCTACTCCTGAACCCACTGAAATTTCTCAGTCTCACCAATGCTAAGCCTGGTTACCTTGTCTCATCTGTTCTTTACCATGCAGTCTCTTCAGAGGCGCTTGAATGGTGTTCCAAATTATCTCTCTGACAAATGGGGGAGGGAGGATTTATCTGCAAGCTATCATTCCCAGTAGGCAAGGATAACCCCATAAATACTCATTCCCTAGCCTCCCTGGACCTACCCATGCACGAGTACTGGGAAATTTCAACATAATCATAGACTCCTAGGGCAGAAATTGAAAGGAAATGAATATAGTCAGAGCTTTAAAACAGGGTGCAGAAGAGGCAAAGCCAGACCTAGCAGATGCCCAGTACACAGGGTATCCACACAGTGTTTGCATCTAAGAAAATATAGGCAGAGTCCCATCTGCTACTAATCCCTGCCTTAGAACGATCACAATAGGTCTCTACATTGGTTTTTCTCAACTCAATTGGGTGTGAGCCTTTTGGAGCCAACACTCCCCTCTTTGAGAGAGTGAAAAAGAACTCTTCCTCTGATTCTCCACAATGTGGGTGGAATACTCTCCAGGGGCACCAGAAAGGTCGGCTCTGACAAAATGAAATATAAAAATTTCCCCACTCTGATTTATTTTAAGCTTATTTGGAAACCATGAAATGTTTCTGACTAAATAGAGGCAAAAATATGGAAATAGACAGAGTCACACAGGTCTTTTTCAATAATATCAAAAACCCCATGAGGGAAATTGTAAGTCAATTAAGCCTTCAGGACACCAAAAATAAAGTGGCTCAGGTGCAGCCGATGAGCAGTGCCATTCAGCCCGCTCCACCTCATCTGCTGTTCCTTCCTCCCCTCCCCATCCATCCTCTCCACACTCCAGAGTTCCTGGCTCCTGTGACTTGTTCCTAATTCAATGTCTGTTACATCCTCCTTTCCTGTCCCTGCCATAAATGCTCTCCTTTCTCTTCACAAAGACAACTTTTCATGTGCTCCATAAACCCTCTAGACTGATGTGAAATCCTCCAGGCTCACAAACTCTGCTAGCAGCATCTACACCACCGAACTCATCAAGAGAACAAGTGTACATATTCCAACATGATGTTGTCCAGTGCTTGACACATGTTGGGCATTGTTCTGATGCCTGAACCTGTGTTACTTCATTCAATCATCAAAGCAGCCTTTCAAAGTAATTATTCCTGATGCATTATTGAACACTAGGACATTAAGCCTCCAGGAGAGCAAAGAAGCTGTATCACACATTTAGAAAATAAAAAATTTGTTTCAACCTGCAATTCTCTTTCTCCTAATCTTGGGTTCTAGGTGATACATCACACTATCTGTGCTTTATGTATAAGCAAATAAACATACCCATAGAGTAGACCAAGCAGAATGCTCCACACTTCTGAATATGAAACAGATAACCAGTTACTTATGAAATAAGATTCATCCTGTCTGCACCTAGGTGATCTCAGCTTTTCTTAGTCTTTTGCATGAAGCAGTTTGCACTTTTAAGAAAGAAGTTTTGGCTGCAAGGGAAGATGAATAATGCAAGGTAAGTTTAATGGCTTGAGAAAAGACAAGAAGGCAAGAAAATGAAATGAGAAGAATCTAAATCAGAAGTAACTACAGATTCATTTTGTAGTGTGGCTAATGGAGGCAGCCTGATAAACTACTGCAGGGAAAGCCCAAGGTGACATGGTAATTCCACTTAAATCTGACAAGTGACTGATCAACTTGATTCTGTACAAAAACACACAAAGATTATGCTGGCATAAAGCTAAGAATTTAGAGCCCTGCAAAGCACAGAGAAAGGAAGGGATTTAATTCTCCAAAAAGAGGAAGAAAACATTCCTGGAAATCCTGAATGGTCCTCAGAATATCTGTGGCTTGGGTTTGTAGTCATCTTCCACCTTGGGAGGACAAAATAAATCTAAAACTCCCAGTAGGCAGGAGAATTGGGGCTGGGGTAAAAAGGAATCAGAATGAATATAATAAAGTCCAGGTGAAGAGCTTTATACTCATTAAAACAAGAAAAAAATGGCAGGACAAAAAATAAAATACCAATAATGTTTTGAATATCTTAGTCACATAGATACTGTTTTTGTTGTGTTCAATATACTAATTCTTGGTGTTAGAAACCTGTCAGGAATTCTGTCTCCTGCTAAAGAGATTTGAAAATTTAACTCCATATTATATATGGGGGAGGGCCTAGAAAAGGCTTCTCTCATCAAAATGTAAGAACCCAATTTAATTTGTGATGACATTCTTAATTCTTAAATACATTGGATTTCATTTCTGAATTATTCTGTTCAATTAACCTGTCTTCTTTTTAGTGACTGGATTACATTATTTTACTTACCATAGGTTTTTAATATCTATTAATACCTGATAGTTCAAGATCTCATCTTTTCTCTTTTGAGCTATTCTTACTTGCTTGGTCTCTAGGAAAACTTTAGTTAAAATCATCTTATCAGCACAGGCCCCGCCCAGCCCAGCGGTGACTCCATCGCAGGTCTCCTGCCTGCACCAGCAGCTCAGGGTGGTGAGGGCCAGCATCCCAGACTGGTGCAGGCCCTGCCTAGCCCACTGACAACTCCATCACGGGGTCTCTCACCTGCCTGCACACCAGCAGGATCAAAATCCATTATCATGCGAAAGATCTAGGACTGAAGACACCGCTGACTCTGTCTTGTGCTCTCTCTCCCCCCATTTTTTTCTTTCTTTTCTTTTTCCTTCCCCTTTTCCAAGTCACCAATACCAAGTAGAGCCAACCATACCCACGTCACTGAGGAAAGTTTTGGAGACATAAAGGACACAAGAGCCAAGAACCACGCATACCTAGAAGACACCGTAAGAACAGAATTTTCCTAGAAAAGCATTGATACTCATCTTAATGTAACCTCCCACAAACAAAATATAAAATCAACACAGTGAACAAGCTAAAAGGGGGAAATACATATGTATACAAAGACACTGACAAGACACAGAAGTAAAACACAACCCAGACTGCCAGTCCACCCAGAACAAATCCAGAGGATAATGGCATGGAGGAAATCAGAAGATACCCAACCAAACTTTCAGAAATGATAGCAGCAGAAGTTAAAAAACAAGGCTAGGCTAGGCAAGGCTATAGAGAACATCAGACTAGAAATAACTGCCCAAGTTAAAAAAGAGATGACAATCATAATGAAAGACCTGCTTAGTGAATTCAGAGTAGACACAGATTAAAAAAAAACAGACGAGCTTAGAAAAATGATGGAAAACTTGAACATTCAATTTAGTAAAGAAATGGAACCCATGAAACAGATCCAAACAGATAGCCAAGAAATCAAAAACTTCCCTGACGGTATAGCAATAGATTGAATGAAGGCGAAGACCGAATCTCAGACCTAGAAGACAGGTCTGCAATTAGTGACAATGAAAAGACCTCTTAAAAATAGCTAGAGACTATGAAAAATCACTACAGCAGCTGCAAGATGACACGAAGAAGAACAATATAAGAGTGACTGGACTGAATGAAAAAGTAGGGGATAGTGCAAAGGATCTAAAAAGATTATTTACAGAACTAATGACAGGAAACTTCCCAAGCATGAATAAGAACTTGACATACAGATAAGCGAGGCATATAGAACCCCAATTACCCATGATCAAAATAATCTACAACAAGATATATAATAATCGAGACTCCAGAAATTGAACAAAACAACAGAATAATGAAAACTGTTAGAGGAAAAAAAACAAATCACCTATAAAGGTAAACCCATCAGAATCACAGCAGATTTCTCAACACAAACCCTTAAATCAAGGAGCAAAATATTTCAAGCCTTAAAAGAAAACAATCTCCAACCCAGATTGATGTACCCAGCTAAACTATCATTCAAATTCAACAATGAAATAAGGTATTTCCATGAAAAAGAACTGAAGAAATTCATGACCTCCAAACCACCTCTACAAAATATTTTGAAGGATATCCTAGAAAAGGAAACTATAATTACAAGGACACTAATAAAAAGAACCTGCCAGGTAAGACAAGCAGTTAAACTGAGGTGAAACACAGAACCAACAACAGAAAAGAAATACGACAAAGATAAGTCAATACATAACAGCTGTAACCATCAATGTAAGTAGTCTCAACTCAGCAATCAAAAAAAAAAAAAAAAAAAAAAAAAAAAAAAAAAAAAAAAAAAAAAAAAAAAAAAAAAAAAAAAAAAAAAAAAAAAAAAAAAGAAAAGAAAGAAAGAAGCTCCAGCAATATATTGCATAAAAGAGACACATTTAACCCAAAAGGAAATTCACAGACTGAAAATCAAAGGATGGAAAACAGCATTTCATGCAACAGGAACCCAGAAAAAAGCAGGGTAGCTATCCTAATCTCAGACAAAGTGAACGTCAAACCAAGACTGATAAAGAGGGACAAAGAAAGTCATTACATACTTCTCAAGGGAAAGCTCCAAGAGGAAGAAATAACAATCATTAATATTTACATGCCAAATATTAGTGCACCTAATACATACAACAAATATTAAGGACCATGAAAGATCAAATAAACACTAACACAAGTATAATGGGAGAACTGAATACAATACCCCACTTTCTCAAATAGACAGATCAACTGGATAAAAAATTAACAAAAAAAAATCAGAACTGTATCAAATCTGTGAACAAATGGATGTAGTAGATGTCTACAGAGTGTTCCACCCCACAACAGCGGAATACACATTCTTCTCAGCTGCACGTGGGTCATTCTCCAAAACAGACCACATACTAACTCATAAGGTATAGTTAAGTAAATATAAGGGAACCGAAATTATCCCATGTGTACTATTGGACCATAGTGCAACGAAACTGGAATTTAATAACAGAAACTTAAAAAAAACCACATAAGCACATGGAAACTAAATAACATCCTTCTGAACAACAGTTGACACAGAAGAAATTAAGCAATTTATACAGGTAAATGATAATGCCAATATAACATACTGGAAACTGTGGGATACAATGAAAGCAGTGGTACAAGGGAAATTTATTGCATTGAACTCCCACATCAGGAAGACAGAACAAGCTCAAATAAACAACTTAATGTTGAACTTCAAATGTCTAGAAAAAGAAGAACAAATCAAACCCAAAGTTCATATAAGAGAGGAAATTATTAAGATCAGAGCTGAAATTAATGCAATTGAGACTGAGAAAACAATATGAAGAATCAACAAACCAAAGCGTTGGTTCTTCGAAAGACTAAACAAAACAGACAAACCCCTAGCCAATCTTATCAAAAAAAGGAAAAAGAAGACCCAAATTCATGCAATAAAAAATGAAAGGGGTGAAGTCACAACTGAACATATGGAAATCCAAATGATCATCGGCACCTATTTCAAGAGCCTATACTCAAACAAGATGGAACACACTGAAGAAATGGACAGATTCTTAGAAACATATGAATTACCAAAACTGAATCCAGAAGAGATAAAAATACTAAATAACCCAGTATCAGTCATTCAAATTGAAGAGATAATTAAAAACCTACCAACAAAGAAAAGCCCAGGTCCTGACGGTTTCACAGCTGAATTCTACAAGAAATTCAGAGATGATCTAATACCATTATTCATCAAACTCTTTAATGAAATTGAAAAGGAAGCAGTACTTCCAAAATCACTCCTGGAAGCAAGCATTACCCTGTTACTAAAACCAGAAAAGGATCCAGCTGAAAAAGAGAACTACAGGCCAATTTCCCTAATGAACATAGATGCAAAAATTCTCAACAAGATACTGGCAAACATAATGCAACAAATTACCAAGAAGATTATACACTACGACCAAGTAGGATTCATCCCCAGGGATGCAGGGATGGTTCAATATACACAAATTGATATATGTAACACACCATATCAACAAAGTCAAAGACAAAAATCACATGATCACCTCAATA